>NQII01005419.1:110976-146277 GCA_002778355.1 Clitarchus hookeri
TATCTCCCAGTCTCTCTCTATCTCCCAGTCTCTCTCTATCTCCCAGTCTCTCTCTATCTCCCAGTCTCTCTCTCGGTGTATTTCTTTATCTGTCTCTGTGTTTGTCTCTTTCTCTCTATCCATGAGTACCATCCTGAGAATACTTATATTATCTGTCTGTTTCAAAGAATCAATTCATATATTTTTTTAACATATGCTTTGATGAAGTCACATGTTTCTCAAAAGAAACACTTTTCTCTCATGCCTACAGTTAGTCTTTACAAAAGAACTGTATTGTTGTCAATAGCATATAACCTGTGAACTTCATATTGTTTGGCACTGTTCATACTGATTTTCTGTTCCTTCCCATACTATTTAATTATAAAATTTGTACCATGTCAATAGATACGTGATATTAAAGCACCCACAAAGCATGTCAAAAATACCAGTAGGTGACCAGTACAGCAGTGAAGAAAGGAACAAGAATGCCAACAGAATGTCTTGCATTGATCAATGTACAGTGGAACCATGTTATAAACGAGTATGACCTATAGCGTCACATCCGGTATTGCGATAGTTTTTAAATGCACCGTCATTTTCCCTATCACTTGAACGGTAATTATTTTGTTTATAACGCAAATCTGTTAATGAAACCTTTCGCTATAGCGATATGATCATTTGTAAACTCCTATTTTTTAAATGTTTAAACACGTCGTATTGCAAGTGACATTTACCCACTTACCACGCGCGAGCCAGCCTTTGTTAGTCTGTGTCGCGCGGCGACACTCGCGTCGGCCAGAGCTAGCGAAGCGGAACGGGCGGGTGTTGTGAGGGATATGGCAGATGGTATGATAACAGGGGGGAGAGGTACGAATGGGAGTAGAGCTAGTCGTGGCCAAGAAAAGAGGGGTAAGCTGGAAAAAGTGTAGATGATGGGGAGGGGAATGGTGGCGGCGATATGTTAGCAGCCTACCGCTCATTTTATGTTGTTGGGGTAGGAAGACTGCCGTTTGAAAGGTCATTGCATCGCAACATGCAAGGCACGTAAGGAGAAAAGCATGATTATGTCTTAACAGTTGCTGGACAAGGTCACAATGTTTATGATACAGTAGAACCAGCTTATAAGTTTCCCGTTTACAAGGTTTTCCCGTCTATAATGCATGATTTTTCTGATCCCGAATGTTTCTCCATAAGAACAATAACAAACATTCCCAAAAATCATGTTTTCATTTTCCCGTGAATAATGCAAACTGTTTCTGATTCAGCAATTTATTTCTTGTCTCTGAGCCATTTCATATAACTTCAATTCACAACTGAAAGTATTTCATTACATATTCACATGTTGTGCCAGCCTTTTGAAATTTTTCCCTTTTGAAATTTTTCCTGTGCAAGGAAGCACGCTGAGAAAGGAAAAAAACAATGAAAAAGCTGCTCAACTTACACTGTATTTCAAACAAAGTTCCTAGTTTTTATCCCAAGCTCCACCCTGCTGAGATAATCTACCAGCTTGACATTGATGAGGGTCCATCGGCCATGAAGGGAAGGGAGTGGATGTTTTTACAGCCTTGCCACACTTTCCTTTCTCTCTTTCTTTCTCTTTCTCCCACTCTCTATTGTTAGGCGGAACAAGATGTCATGCCTGACACACCAGTAGAAGACTGTTTAATAGGAGTGTGACCCAACATAAAACAACACAAATACAGTGTGGATTTTCTGTCTTTCTAAATTTGACATGTGCACAACCAGGAGATCAAATTTCATAAAAGATTTAGTATTTTAAAAAAAAATAATTGTTTTGTTTATTTTATAACATTGTGTGTTTATCATGGTTCATAATTTTATATCTTTTGGTGTCCAGATTCTTGAATTTTTGTGTTTCCCTCATACTGTTTTCCTGCTTATATGGTTTTTTTATAGTGTTTTTTTTTTTGCCGTGCTGGAATGTCACCCCTCAAAAAAAGTCTTGTCGCCTCTACCCTTCTCAACCTGAGAGGTTGGCTATCCTCTGCCTTACAGGGAAACAAAGAAGGTTTGGAGAAATCACATAGGGGGGCAAGACAGGAGAAGAAGAGGTAGGTGAAAGAGAGAAACAAGGAGTGAAGAAGCACGCTGATTGGCAGGCAACTAACGGGAAATTTTGGGGAGGGAAGAAGAACGGAGGAGAAAGCAACGTCGCGTCTGCTGGTTCAAACACAGGATCTACAAGGGCAAATACAGTCAAAAAAATTATGGGGCACAATAAATTTTGTTATAACGACAACTCGCTATAGAGATAATTTATTTTGACATTGTCGACTATCGTTATAACGCGGTTCCACTGTATAGCACNCGGAGGAGAAAGCAACGTCGCGTCTGCTGGTTCAAACACAGGATCTACAAGGGCAAATACAGTCAAAAAAATTATGGGGCACAATAAATTTTGTTATAACGACAACTCGCTATAGAGATAATTTATTTTGACATTGTCGACTATCGTTATAACGCGGTTCCACTGTATAGCACAAAACCAATTTTTTTGTTTCTACAGACTTAAACTGCAGTTATGAATGACATGGATTTGTTTATCTTATAATAGGAAATTAAAGTGAATGTGAAACAAAAATTAGGAGACTAAATTGTAGCAGGTTTGTTTATTAGAGAGATCTTTGTAAACTGGTAAAAAATATTTTATTAAAATAACAGCAAATGTGATTCAAAAAATTTATAAGAACTTGCAACAAGTTGAGATCCAAAGTTAATTTATTTTATATAAATATATCTCTCAAAATTAACTTCAACCAGAGTAAGTTTATTTTTATCACAGTTACAGATAGTAAAATAATTGGCACACACAGAAATATAAACATACTCATGAACAGAGTAGGCTGACATCAACAAAGCTGATTTCTTTAGTATGGTTATATCCCTCATCTGAAACCTGTAAAATGATATTCTCCTATTCCATTTCCGTTAAAACCAATTGGCATTTTTTTTCATCAGTTTGTGGATTTGTGGATACAGATGCAAAACTGAACATTAATAATGCAAACAACTAGAGGTCTGCGAATCAGCTTTTTTTAAATTCAATCAAATTTAGAATCAAATCACATATTTTCAGATTTTTTTCACCTATGTTATTAGTTTATTTTTGTAGGAAAAAATAAATTCAATTTTTAAATAGAGGAATTTTTAAATTTATGGTTACGTAATATATTAATTTTAACATATTTTTTAACAAAAATACTTATAGCATTTCATACAGTTTTCAAGAAATATATATGTAAACAGATGCTTAAAAAAATTAAGAATATTCAAATAGTTTTACTGTATGTATAATCAGCTCAAACTAAATGCAAGCCAACCCCAAAGTTTTTAACACTCTCAAAAGAATAATATGAGTCTGAATACAAGCCAAATTTTGAATATCCCACGCAAGCTGAATCAGCTGAGGGTGTACAGAGAGGTTGTTGATTGGGCCGTGAGTACTCCGCGCGCACATGGCGGAAGAGGGGAAGCATCAACATATACAGCAGGGGTGGGAAGGGTGAAAAGAAGAGGCAGCACAGAGGGGAAGTGTGCCCGAGAGAGAGCGCGAGTGCATGCGCGCGAGTAAACCTTTCTGAACTTTAAGATGCAGATGTAAATGAAAATTAGAGCACCCAGCCCCTCCAAAGATGAATATGTATATTTTACATGTAACAACGAAGAATGCTTGATACCTTGACTTTGGAGATGACCTTTCATTTGACTGCATTCGATTTGCAGTCAATGTGCCCTGAAAACTAGAAAAGTGCCATTATCGCACGATTGCCTCAAGTGAGTCCTTGTTTGTCTGCCATACTTGCTCTCAAACTGCCGCACTGATTCTTGTCAACAGAGAATCAAAAACTGCACTTGGTGCGCAATTTTTCAGTGCATCAGACAATGAAAAGACGGGAAACAACTGCACTGGGTGCGAGAGCAGACAAACTGGAACACGCGGCACTCAGCCAGACGCACAGAGTGCCGTTCTGTGCAATAATTGGAGGATGCCATTACTGATGGAGTGTTTAGCTTCTTCATAGTACAGTAATCTTTCTTTAATTTGTAATCATATCTGTGATATTGTCACCAGGCAAATCGTTACATTTATACTTGAAGGCTTACATTTTGTTAAATACTTTGTGAACATTTTGACTAATTAAATTGATGATTTCTTAATTTTAGATGGCTATGGTAGTTTTTTACAAGTAAGTTTGGCAATGTGAACAAGAAAAAATGCTCGTTAGATAGAGGTTAACCTATAAAATAATAAAGTTTTGGCGGGACCATATTTTTGCTCGTATGGAAGAGATTTTTCATTATCGGGATGTTTGTAAGTTTGGAGTTTTTACTGTATCTCGGTAAGAAGTGTTCAAAAAGATTTAAAGTGTATTTTTAGACAAAAATAGCATTTTAAAATGAATTTAACAAAAAATAATCACATTTATAGCCAAAATTTGGAAAAAATTCTTATCTACTGCAATTTGCAAATTTTTCTGGTTCCTANAAAAATAATCACATTTATAGCCAAAATTTGGAAAAAATTCTTATCTACTGCAATTTGCAAATTTTTCTGGTTCCTAATTATATGGAATATGTATTTGTTAAGGGTTATTTAATTGTAATATGCCTAAAAGAAGAATCCAATAACCTCAAAAATTATAGGTTGTGACAAAATAGAACACTTGAACAAAAAGAATTTTGAAGGATCAGAAAAAAGCCTTCACCGATAATAAACTTACCTGGGTATGTCCTTGAGATTCTATCGACTAAGCCTTTGTCAAAACCTGCAATTATCGCCCCACCCACAGGTACCAAGAAATTTTTATCTGTACTTTGTACAAATGCATCCACCCTGCCTTTCCTGCAAAAAAAATTCAGAAGAATACAAGTAAATGTTAACACCAATACTGTACATATATACGTGTACTTCTTTACAGTTAACAATGAATATATAAATAAAATATATAACTTTAGTAATGGTATACAAATAGCAAGTAATAGGGATATATTTTAAAAAGACTACAAATATGAGGAAGTTTTAAAAAAACATCTTGGTGGTGTTTATTTTTGAGTCAACAATTTACTTAAGATTTATTATAAAAAACCTTCCTCCATCACGACCTAGTATACAACTTGATAAATCACCACTGTGCGAGAACAGTGGGAATGAACCATTATATCTGCTGGCATGTACAACACACACTGTTTTCAGGATGACAAAAAATTTAAAAAATTAATAAAATGGTTTTGGATGGTGTCATAGTTATTTTCCCCATATACAGTACTACGAAGACAGATGTATGGCAAATGCCAGATATAATAGTAAAGTGTATGAAACTTGAGTTAACATGACGAAAACTGTCCCCAACCTAAAAAAAAGTGGTATGTGTGAAAATGTTTTCAGCAAGGGTAGTAGTTGTACGGGTGCTTCCCTTTGTCTGAACACACAGAGAGGGGACAGTTGCAACTGTAAATACCNAGCAAGGGTAGTAGTTGTACGGGTGCTTCCCTTTGTCTGAACACACAGAGAGGGGACAGTTGCAACTGTAAATACCATTCCGTGCAACAGCCCAAGCACAACCTCACAGAGTTCAGCTGAAGCTCATTGTAAAATAACAGAACTACTTGCCCTTTAAACAAAATGTAATCAANCAGAGTTCAGCTGAAGCTCATTGTAAAATAACAGAACTACTTGCCCTTTAAACAAAATGTAATCAAAATTAATTTACAGATAAGACGTTTATATTTCTAGTGAACTTCTTTTCTATAAACCACAAAAAGAATTATTACAAACAAAAGCTTCTTCCTCTCCCCCTTCCTCCACCACCACACACCACAGAAAGAATTACAACATGGCAGATACTACAGGAACCCATAGATTTCCAAAGAAATATAGCATTCCAGAAAAGTATTTTTTGTCTTTGAATTACGAATGGCTAAGGAAAATCTGAAGAAAAAAAAAAGAGACTGAGTTTGGAAGCGGTTGCAGCGACACAAGGACCAAAGTAAGTGGCCTAACATCTTGNGAAGAAAAAAAAAAGAGACTGAGTTTGGAAGCGGTTGCAGCGACACAAGGACCAAAGTAAGTGGCCTAACATCTTGCGGATGTAGGTAAAACAAAATTTTATATGAGAACCAATCTTGGCCAATTAAAAATACTTAAAAACTCACTTTGTTTTTTGCTTTTCTTTCAAGGAAAATAGCATTTCTGAGAATTTCATTGGCTGTGGCTGTTAAGGCTGCATTTTCAAACATATTTTACACTTGCTTTTTTATTTATTCATTAATGATGCTTTTTGATATTGGAACAGGTTAATGTTATCTGTTGGTTCATCTGCAGATGAAAGCCATCAGACTTCCATAGTGTTTACCCTTCAAAGGTGAGCAAATAAATACTACTATTCTAGTAAAAAAAAAGTGCCCGAAACTACAAAATAAAGGACAGAAAAAATGTGTTCCTCAATAACAAGTCATTGCCACTTATTCTAATCTTAAAATCTTTCAGTGAACAAGTGTCGTGTGGAAAATTCCACTGTCTAATGTGATCCATAGTATTTTATGGTCAACATGTAAGTTTCTGCGAGCATAACGACTTTTGAAAATGCATGAAATTATGTTGCGCAGTAAATATTGGATATAACAATATGTTAAAGCAGTAATTTATCTAACCATTGCCAGTTGTCATTAAAGCGAGGTTTAACTACAAGTGTAATGAAGTAATTTATAAACNCAGTAATTTATCTAACCATTGCCAGTTGTCATTAAAGCGAGGTTTAACTACAAGTGTAATGAAGTAATTTATAAAAAAGAAGATTGTTCTTTCTGTATTTACATTAATGGAGCAGCAATAAACAAACAAAATTTCAAGCATGGTACATTTCCTCTGTGACTATGCGTATGACATGCACATGGAGATTGTAAGGAACAGAGTGCACTTTAAGCATGTACATATTGATGTTTCCCTTACTACCAGTTCTCCCTCCCAACACATCATGATGCCATAATGACCAAGACAAGCTCCTTGCGATACATGAAAATGCTACAAAGCGTGCAACAGCACAACTTCAGTAGGAACGGATCAATGGGGCACATTTTCAACAGTCAGGTGAGCTCTCTACAGTTACGATAGTTGGATAATACTAGACATGCTGGGATAGCTCCCTCTCACCCCCTCTATCAATATCTATCTCTGTCTCTCCCCCCAGCCCCTTCTCTTTGTCAATGAGTCTTGTCTCTCTTTATCTGTCTTTCTAAGTCTCTGTCTTCTGTCTCTCTCTCTTTTCCTCTCCTTTCCTCTCTCCTGAACCCTGAACAAGGTATGTTCCTTATAAAATAATAAAAGTGTGGAAAGCAAAACTTCAGCAGGGAACTAAGAGCATGTATCTTACACACACACTTGATAATAAAATCAGTTTTCATGAGAGGTTGGAGGATATGCTGCTGGGGCACACTGGTATACTATGTACCCTATATGAAGGCCACATTCTTGACAGTTGACGATCGCCGCGCCGTTTACTTTACGTTTATGTATCCATTCGCCATCAACTGGGTGCAACGAGTCAGCACGTCCAGTACGTGCTGCTTCGTGCTGCAATTGGTGAACTACTTGGGTAGGCGCAGCAGGCGGTGAGAGTGTAGGTTCGTTATTAAATGCTGTACACGAAATATATGTTACTTTAAAAATTATGTAGAGCTCGCTAAAAATAAANGTGTAGGTTCGTTATTAAATGCTGTACACGAAATATATGTTACTTTAAAAATTATGTAGAGCTCGCTAAAAATAAAACTATTGGTATATGTTCGTAAATTTATTATATAAAGCAAACTAAAGCTATTCTCATATGGCTTGTTATACTTCAAAAAGGACCTCACAGATGGTGCGCACAACATTTCAGCGCGTGCTCTGAGCCACATTTTTTTTCCCCAAGTGGTAGCACCTTTGTGAAGTTTACTGTTGTTCTATTACTGGCTCGGTACAAAAGGAATTTGAAATATTTTTCGTCAGATTATTAGAATAAATAATCCAACAATATTATGCAACATTTATGTATGCTTTTGGAATTAATATCAAACACGTGAGGTAAGCAGTGTTGGAGAAGGGGGATAAGACGTGAAAAAAGTTTTTGGAATTGCGTTTCATTTGGATATGGATTGTTTTAATGTGAATTTAATTTTGAACACCTATACATTTCTACTTTAGCACAAAATTTAGTTTTCAACACTAAAAACTGCTGTTTTATGACCACGTAAAATAAAATGTATTAATTAACCTTGGAACTCTTTTTTATCGCGTATTTTCGGCTGGTCGAATGTGCGTTGGCAGTGCACTCAGAATAGTCAACGTAATATTAACTTTTGCTCATTCATGCATCAGCTGATACAGGATTTTGTAAATGGCAAGTTGTTTGTTTTGTATACATCAATTTGCCACTCACTGACTGTCAGAATGTGGCCTTCTTATATGAAATGAGCTATATTGTAGGGTATAGGGTACCTGGCAGCCTCCTGCACGAGGTGCATACAGCGGGAACTCTGGAGGCCATAGGCATTGTTGATGAGGTGGGGGATATTGTAGCGGGCACAAAGCACTGCCACCTGCTCCACCGAGTCGCTGGCACGTGGTGCGAAACAGCTGGTTGTGGTCAGCACGCAGGCGATGTTCTCTGCACCCAGAGCCACCATCTGCTGCTCCATGGCGACCAGGTCCGTGCGTAGCTCGTCACCCAGCAGGCACGACTCTATCACCACCGGTTGCAGGCCTGTCACCGTGCACAACCCAAGTACAGTTTTTTTTACCAGAATACAGGATGACCTCTAAATAAAAGAAATTATAAACCACAGTGCTTGTAGGTGTACAGTTTTGTTTTAAATAGTTATAAAAGTGCCATCTTGTCAGTAATCTATTAACCAATCCATAAGAGTGAGTAGTATATAAATGGTAATTTTCAAAAAATTTCAAAAACCTAAGAAACCCGAGAATCTGTTAAGATATCAAAAACCTCACAAATAAAAAGCTGAAATTTACAAAAAAAATACCAAAAAACCCATTAATCAAATTTTTTTATTAAAACAAACTTCTTGGATTGAATATTAATGTGATAAAAAAATATGATACCTAGGATTGTCAATTATATGCTACTCAAGCAAGCTCTAGTATAATTTTCATACTAAAAAATATAAAAAATAAAGATTTTTAAAAATAATTAGTGAAAATTCTTAACAGTTTCTACACCAAAGAAAATTTAATATCATTAATTGATTGTTCTTTCTTATTTTTATTAATGTTTATAAGAAAGGTGACAACATTTCTCATTTAAAATTCTTAAATCTTTATTTTAATACCTAAGACTGTAAATTTAGAAAAAAAATATTAATTTTTTTTGTAGTAAATGAAACAAAGTGAAACGAAACTAGAAAATTGACCTTTTGATTGTTATCAAAATATTATAACATTTTTAGAAGAAAAATAAAAGGTACAAAAATTTAAGCATAAATTGTAAATTTAAATATTTTATATAATTTTAAAACACATAATTATAAAGAAATAAAAAAAAATATTTTAACGATTCAGAAGTACAAGAAAATACTTATTCTTTAGATTGTTCTTGTAATATAAAAAATTCTAAGTTTTTAAAAAAATTAAGAATAAAATATGACAGATATTTTAATATATCTGAAATAAATTTACCCTATAGTTTAAAATTATGGATACATTTTGAATGTAATAAAGATAATAAATTTTTACTTTTTAGAAAAAATTAAAACGCTTAAGGGACGACAGAAAAGAGCGAGCTGCCAAAATGATCTGGGCAAGCCCTATATATACTCGCGTCCCAGTAGACAACAGCAATACATGCGCAGGCATGAAGGGTAGGGATATGTCAAAAAACTTAAGACTAAAGAGTTTAAACAGGATTGCGGGGAAAGAATACGTAAAAGAGCTTAAAACCCAAAGAGATTAAACATGGAAACAATCTCTTTTGCCATGAATAATCTCTCGCACTAGAATCCAAAATGATCGCAAACCACGCAGTCATCAGACTGCACAATATGTATGAACAATTATCAACATACAAAAGTCTTTTAGAAAAGAAAGAATACTCATTATCAATATTTACTACTATTACCATTATTTCTATCATTTGTTTCGGTTTTTGTTTCAGAATTTCTAAAATCGTTGTAAGCTACACACATTTTTAAAATAAATCCATGACAAAAATCTAAAGTCCAATTTTCTTTAGGAAATACTAGCGACCCGGCCTGGCTTCGCCCAGGTACAATTTAGTTTTTACAGCGATACACTAATAAACAAATTTGGAAAAGACAATTACAATTTTATATGATAGTAAATTAACACGCACATGCGCGCACGCACACGCACACGCACACGCACACGCATACACACATACACACATACACACATACATACATACATACATACATACATACATACATACATACATACATACATACATACATAGACACATACATACATACATACATACATACATACATACATACATACATACATACATACATACATACATACATACATACATTCATTCGAACAGGTGAAAGATACAATTTAAGATTCTTTTTTTACAGACGACTGGTCAAGAAAGTTGAGGTAATCACGCTTCCTTTATTGTGTATTCGGGAAAGCCATTTTGCATTAACCACACATTCACTGAGAGATGAAAGTTCAATAGACCTTATATTTCCCACCAAGTGTTCAGTTTATGGGCGTCCGATAAATTATCACTCGCTAAAACTTTTAACAGTTTATTAATGTTCAGCACATTTCATCATGTATTTTGCTGAATCAGACGTAAAAGAGATAACATTTGTATACTTAATTTCAAACTTTGTAAGTATTTCCATAATCACTCGCGAACATTCTGTTGCATTTGCACTGCTCAAGACCCTGGACACTGCAAAAAGAACTTTGTGTTCATCACTAACTAAAAGAATTTAAAAAAGAACCATCAACACGCATTGCCCTTTATGATTAGTGGTTTCATCACACAAATGTACTACTTTAATATCAATATTGTAATTACATTATCAACACATTTTATGGATTACTTTTTCTATTTATAATTTAAAATATTTTATAAACATCCTTTTCAATCAAACCTTTGAAAATCACTCCATGCACGACTTGTTTGGTTGTTTCACAAATATGTATTGTACTACAAGTTTTTATACTACTGAATACATAAAAGTACCTTTTTTATTAAATTGAACATTTATTTATAATTTATCTATAAATAATATTTCATTTACAATAAATATAAATAGTGAGAAGATAGGTGTGTTGGTAATGCCTAGTAGGAAATAGTTCTTATGCTGAATATTATTAAACAGAGTATGCACAAATACAGTGCTTTGTTAGTTTAGTGTAATTTTCTAAACTTGGTTAAATTTGTTGGCATGAGGCAGAGGAATAACCTGGAAGTAGTACTCAAGCAGGACTTCAGAAAAGTTGGAAATTATAGAAACATTAATAGTAATCAATACTATTTATAAGCTGTTCACGGTCAAGTGAGCACTTTTGAAAGGACTCTCATTTGAAATAATAGTCAATAAATATATTTTATTTTAACCTTAGGCTTTAACTTCAGAGTGCTGTGGAATAAACAAACTGTGCTTATTACTTACATGGCAATATTTATTTATAAAGGTGGTTATAGGATAAAAAAAGGCTGAAAGGAAAAAGTAACTAGGGCCTCAAAAGTGCTCACTTTATCATTAACAGCCTATACTGTATTGTTATAAATTGATGTAGCCAGCTGGAGACGGACCTGCCGTGATGATGCACTTGAAGCAAGCCTTCTGGTCGATCCTGGACCATAGCACGTATTTGGCGTCTGGCCGCTCCTGCTTCATCGTCAACATGCAGAGAACCAGACTCATGCCTGTAGCCATGGGCACAATGAAGCAGCCTGCTGACGTCTTCACTCCTGTTGGAACACATCTCACCTTCAGTCCAGTATGTGCAAACTACATTCGTACTTCTGTTACAGCTGCATTACACTAACAGCACTGCTTGGCTGCACATATCTGCATGTCTGCATTCTAGAAGTGCAGAGACACTAGGTAGAATGAAGGTGTGCATATCAGATACCTCAGCACTTCTGTGTGCTATACAGGTTGTTCGCAAATATCACTGACAAACTCCATCAAATGATTCCTCACATAAATAGAAAATAAAAGTATATATGTGACATTTAGCCTAACTTGCTTCCTAAGAATGGTACACGCCCATGAAGGTGAGTTGAGTGATAGGTTTATTGTAAATAGCATGGGACCACATTTATTGAGACCTCTGAAAGTAAGTATAGTGTACTAGTAAATGTGATGAAAAAAACACTAAGCATGGACATGTGCACGCATGCACACATACACACACACATACAGTAGGGAGGCATCACAATCACCTTCAATGCAATTGGATATACCTAGGCGCAATTACCATATTTTTCCCATTACCTACTACTTATGTACACATACAGTAATTTTCTGTTTATGTATTATGTTTATTTACTGGTAAACTACATGTACTTTCAGAGGTGTAAGTAAATTTGGTCCCATACCATTTGCCGTAAACCTGTTGCTCGTCTCCNGGTCCCATACCATTTGCTATAAACCTGTTGCTCGTCTCCACCTTTACGAGCGTGTATCAACTGTGGGAGCAAGTAAGGCTAAATGTCATGTATATTTTACTTCTTTTTTTTTTTCATCTATATTTGTGAGAGGAATCACTTGACCGAGATGGTGTGATTTTCGTGAACATACTGTACTGGAGTGTAGTCTTCCAGTTGACAAAGCATCTATTGGACTTTCAGCACTGACCTTCGCACTTTAGTACAAAACAAACTTTACACATCCTGCAGCCTAGGCCGGCAGTAACCTTAGCTTTCACTGCTTATTTAAATGTGCTTACACTATTAAACAAATATTTTAAATATATTTATCTATATTCAATAAAATATTTATATACTAAATTTTAATAATGTGATATTTTTACAGGATTTTTAAGCTACATCAGATTACTGGTGACTAAAAATTGTATTTGAAATGCATTTTATTTATTTTTAAATTTACTTCACTACAGACAAAACAAAGACCTAAGTCATACAACATTAGCATTCCGACCACACAAGACAATTTTTTTCTTTCTGCCAACATCCAAACTACAGAGATAAAATAACAGACCTCTACACTGGTAAAATAATGTTCCAATCAAAAGTTCTCTCTTCTATGTTTTATTGCCTCTAACGTAAGGCAATTATGATGTAGCAATATTCAGCTGTGTAATTTTTTTTACATTGTGTTTTTCCTCTGTCATTCCACATCNCGACCACACAAGACAATTTTTTTCTTTCTGCCAACATCCAAACTACAGAGATAAAATAACAGACCTCTACACTGGTAAAATAATATTCCAATCAAAAGTTCTCTCTTCTATGTTTTATTGCCTCTAATGTAAGGCAATTATGATGTAGCAATATTCAGCTGTGTAATTTTTTTTTCATTGTGTTTTTCCTCTGTCATTCCACATNGTAAGGCAATTATGATGTAGCAATATTCAGCTGTGTAATTTTTTTTACATTGTGTTTTTCCTCTGTCATTCCACATCACATCCCTTTTCCATGCCTTCTTTGTTGGGGACTGTAGTGGTGTAGTAAACTACTCGCTTCTCACCAAGAAAAAAATGAGTGTTTCCTGGCAGGGTGACCAAGATTTTTGAATGTGGGAAACATGGCAGATATCGCTGTTGTCCAATGGGCTTCCTCGAGGCACTTCCATTTCCCCCACCCTGTTTTATGCCACTTCTGTATGTTCACCTCATTTCACACTCACCAGTGACAAGACCTCTTACTTAAACACCAACCAAAACCTCTTAAATCAAAATCTTTCTTTCTTCTGGTACCGTGAGCTGTCAAAAATTATTTTTACCGTTTGTTAGCGAAAGAGTATTCTAGCAGTTTTTAAGTTATATGACTAACAGGAAAGTTATGCGATGACCAGCTTCTTTGATTTGACTTTTACTCCATTATGCTGTTTTTTGTTAGGTTGCCCAACTTTATTACAATCTGCTTTCCTTTGCATGATTTTTACTCAGTGACAGGAAAATTGTAATATGGGTGAAGTACAATTACTTGGGGAAGATTGAAACTAATAACAAGTAAAAATTACTTCAAACTTCAGATAAAATTAATCAGTAAAATTACAAATACCATTACTTGTTATTTATTTTAATACTGTATACACTTCTAAAAGTTTTTCAAAGTGCCACATTGTCACGTTTGGCCTACATCTTGAGTTAGGCCCTATTGGAAAAGGTTATGAAGGTAAACAAAACTGCAAGGCAAAAAATTTTAGAAATTTAAAAAGAAAAAAATTACATTAACTACTCACTCCAGACAAATGATAACTTGATAACACACAAATGTGCCCAACTCTGCTTACCAGAGCATGAGTAATGTAGGCAGAATATAGAATTACGCTGTTGAGGGAAGCAACCAGCAAATTAAAGATATAGTCTGTCCACGGTTTCTTCACATTTTTAAAATCAAACCTTTGAAAAATCACCCCATGTATGATGTTATTGGTTGTTTACTGAGTATGTTGTGTATTACAATTACAATTCTGTTAACATGAAAGTACCTTATTTTTGGTTAAATTGAACTTTTACTAATATTTCATCTATAAATTATAATATTTAATTTATAATTAATATGATTAAAAACCGTGAGACAGGAATGTTGGTAATGCCTAGTAATAAATGGTTTTCATGCAAAATATTATTACACTTACTGCGCAAGAGTGCAGTGCATTGTCCCTCTGGTGTAAATTTTTAGACTTGATTAATCTTTGCTTGCATGAGGCAGAGGAATATCCTAGAAGTAGAACTTTAGCAGGGCTTCAGAAAAGTTGGAAGTAACCGTGAATGGACAACAGCCCAAAATTATGTTTTTGGAAATGTTTGCAAAACTTTGGGAAAGCTGCTAAAGTAAAGAATTATGTGGTTTGGTGCAAGAACCACCAATTTCAAAATTATTAGTTTGTGGGAAAAGGCAGTCAAAGTTTTATTTCATTGTTTCATCCTGTCTCATGGGTATACAGTTTAAATTGTGCCCCCTGCCGCTCGGCAGCTGTGACAGACATGCAGCGCGCGATTAGTTGTTTGCCGGGTGTAGGCGGATCAATGAATCGAGTGCGGGGTTGGGAACCCCCGGTCAGTCACGTCCCATGCAGCGCGTGGATGGGAGTCCTCGAGCAATCCTTCCCCTCACTCCTTGCCCAGTATCGGCAAGTAAAAAGCAGGGCGAACCATGCCGCCCATAGTTATTTTGTTTGAGTAACCATTGTGAGACAGTCAGAGTACAAGACCGGTATAAGGCATCATTTGTAGAGGATAGGGCGGGCATTATTCTGTTGTACAAGAGACGTAGGAAACTTGTTTGCTCACCTATTTGGAAACATAGGAACCCCTTGCGGGTTAAGGAGTTTTGTAAGCCTGTTGGCAGTGTATTAGTGAATTGCCTGGTGGTGGCGTGCAGGCGATGATTATAAAGAGACTTTTAACAACACTTCGACTTTGTTCGTTAGTAGTAAGAAAAGGGAAGTCCTGGGCCACAGCAGAACAAAATCTACTTTGGCTAAGGAAATCTCGGGATTGACCTTACAGATGTATGCCAGCATGTGGTGTTCCCACACTGATGGGTATACACGGCTCTCCTGTCTGGGAATCCCAAGACGGACAGTTGGAACAGCCCCACCTCAGGTGGTCAGTGCCACTCTACATCAGATTCCAAAATCAAATAATACTTCCTAGCCCTAAATTAGTACCCTTCTCCCCACCACCCTATTCCAGCCGAGACGTGGTGGTGGGCTGTGGGGTTCCCCTTTGTCGGGTATACACTTCTCGTGCAGTGAGGGTTTCTATCCCCTCCCCTATCTAAATGCCTGGAAGACATCATCCGGGCCGGTGGTGTGCCAGATGTCCTAAGGCCTAAGGCAGAGCGCCTGCGGTGACACCTCAGACAGATTGCACAGAAGAACTTCCCCAGCCCACAGAGTGTGACCTTACTAACCCAGGGAACCTTACCAGAGCCTACTACAATTTGGAGGACTTCTTTGGGCCTCAGCTCGACTTGGCCCTACCCCTAGCTTCTGGGCAGCAGGAGGCACCAACCCTGGATCCTGTCCACCCCGACAGAACAGGGCAAGGTGACCAGGAGGCCAGGCAACATCGTCAAGAACGAATCCNACCCTGGATCCTGTCCACCCCGACAGAACAGGGCAAGGTGACCAGGAGGCCAGGCAACATCGTCAAGAACGAATCCAATGGGAGAAGATGCAACCCTTGGCTGAGTGTTCCCAGTGCCCAGAACGGTTTCCGGTTGACGATTCAACGAGTCCTAAGGAAGGATTCCGTCGGCCCCTGAACGGCACAACGAAGTTGTTCACGAAGTGATAGTATAGAAAACGCCCCAACTCCACTATCTCTCTCTAAGAGTGTTACGAACTTTGTCAGGGCCCATAAGNACCCTGGATCCTGTCCACCCCGACAGAACAGGGCAAGGTGACCAGGAGGCCAGGCAACATCGTCAAGAACGAATCAAATGGGAGAAGATGCAACCCTTGGCTGAGTGTTCCCAGTGCCCAGAACGGTTTCCGGTTGACGATTCAACGAGTCCTAAGGAAGGATTCCGTCGGCCCCTGAACGGCACAACGAAGTTGTTCACAAAGTGATAGTATAGAAAACGCCCCAACTCCACTATCTCTCTCTAAGAGTGTTACGAACTTTGTCAGGGCCCATAAGACGAGGAGGTAGGAGAGGGAGACGTGCATAGGAGACAGACCACCAGGCACATATAGGTACCCGCTAGCGATACATCTAAGAGAGAAAGCCGGGAATAACAAGTGGCGGCCCAACGTGGGGCCCTGTATTTGCTAGACAGTGACGACCCACGACAAATTGGAGGAAACACAACTTCTGAGAGTCGAAAAATACCCTATGGCACCCAGCAAGATGAGTATGAAGGATGAAACCAATACAAATCAGGAGGAGAATCAGAGGAGAGAACTGTGCTCAGCAAACCCATGCATAGGAAATAGGGAGGATATGATAACCTGGGAGGATTGCAAAGAATAATTTCATCTTGCGTGCATAGGATGGGATGAGACAGCAAGACAATACAAGAGGATAGCCTACATGTGTCATACTTGCTGTGAAGGATGGAAAATATGCGCATTAGAGAACTGTATGAGAGCAGGGGAATACAGAGTCCAATGCAAGGATTGCAGTAAGGAAATTTAATTTTGCTGCCTAGGTTGGAGGGATGAAGTGAGACAGATGATAGCACTGCCCAACATGCCAGCTTAAGCCCAACCCAAAGAATAAGGGAGCTACCCCAAGCAGGGTAGGACCAGAACCTGGACTTGTGAAGCCTCAAATATGACATGTGTTACTCCACATAGATGTGACAAGGGTACTGCCCGAGTTCCAAGGGAAGGGACACTAGAACCCACAGAGGTTTATGGAAACATGGAGACGTTGCTAGAAGAAAATGGTATACCTCACTCACAGTGGGTAGACACTAAGCGGAGACAGCTGAGAAGAAGCACAAAGATGGTAGCACAAATATGGGGATTTTGTCAAAGCCTGGGAAGAATTTAAAGGCTGTCTGCAAGATTGATTCGGGGGGCTGGGACTTTTAGCAAAAATAACCAGGAAACTTTATAGCCAACCCCAAGGANCAACCCAAAGAATAAGGGAGCTACCCCAAGCAGGGTAGGACCAGAACCTGGACTTGTGAAGCCTCAAATATGACACGTGTTACTCCACATAGATGTGACAAGGGTACTGCCCGAGTTCCAAGGGAAGGGACACTAGAACCCACAAAGGTTTATGGAAACATGGAGACGTTGCTAGAAGAAAATGGTATACCTCACTCACAGTGGGTAGACACTAAGCGGAGACAGCTGAGAAGAAGCACAAAGATGGTAGCACAAATATGGGGATTTTGTCAAAGCCTGGGAAGAATTTAAAGACTGTCTGCAAGATTGATTCGGGGGGCTGGGACTTTTAGCAAAAATAACCAGGAAACTTTATAGCCAACCCCAAGGANCTGTCTGCAAGATTGATTCGGGGGGCTGGGACTTTTAGCAAAAATAACCAGGAAACTTTATAGCCAACCCCAAGGAGAAAGAGAAGCAGAGATCTTTATTTGCAGGAAAATACAACTATACAAGCAAATGTATCCAGAGGGGAATATAAATGGGAGCCTTCCCCTAATTATAGAACTGTTACATCTGAATATCAGAACATTTCTGAAGACACCAGAACCCTCATCAGTGGAGGAATTAGTAAAAAGAGAAAAGTTGGTAAAGCGGGATTAAGAAAGAAACTTTATGGAACCTTGCGAATGGACTACAGAAGTACGACATATGGTGGGGATACTACCCTCCTCCGCCCTTCTGCCAAGGCCCAAAACCACTGTGGATCCAAGTTGCTGCGGTTACGGCAAGTCGGGGCACTGGAAACGAAATTGCCCAACCAGACAGGGAAACCAAGAGAAAATTCAGAGAAGTAAAGCGTGGAAAGAACCCAAAAGGAACAGGCAGGAAACGCCACAACTGGGCCGAGAACGGGACCCACCGACCTAGTCAACCAGAAAAGGGGGCTCAAGGAATGAACTCCAACCAACTTAAAGGATTAAGTGAAGAAGACCCAGATGCTGAAGCTGGGTGTCCATTAAATTTAATTTTGGAATTCCCTGACTTTTCCTTGTTTATCAGGCAGAATTTCACAATTTTCCTTGACCTATTTCCAGAGCCAAAACCTTCTAATACCATATTTTTCCATCGCTGACAGAACAAAATGCTATCAGTGAAGCCAAATTAAATTACATTGCAACAGATCAAGCAAGCAGGGCAAACATTTTATTTAGACCATCTATACTTCGTGATATACGCTATTTACTTCATACAAAAATAATTTATTTTGTACATAGACCTTATACGACTTGGCAAAAATGTATCATTGCCAGTTCACAAATTAAAAAATTGAAATTTAACTTGCATAGGCTTATACTTGCATTACCTTGTATTCACACAACCAACAACTTTTGCAAAGCAGCAAATTATTTACATTTTCCCTGACCCAGATGAATATTCCCTGACATTTCCCAGTTATTTGACATTCCCTGACTTTTCCCTGTGGGTGACAACCTGTGAAGTACCAAGAATCCAGATAGAAATGGAATGGACAAAAGTTATGTGGATCGTCCCCACAAATCAAACTGTTCACCTGGCAGAGCCCAGCAGAAAGCTGAAAATGGAAGGAACCATCACATTAACTTTCTGGGTAGGGAGAAATATCAAAGATGAGGCAACATTCTACGCATCTCTTTATCATGGGGAAGATGTGATACTGGGGTTACCCTGGATGGAAAAGCGAGAATGTGTGATTGAATGCTCAGGAAAAAGGAGCCATCTAGGAATCCAAAAAAAAGAGTGATCATACCTTGGATACCAGAGAGCAGGAAGGGAAAGTGGGAAGAGATACCATGGGAGGAGGTCTAACACCAACTACCAGAGCACCAGGCGAGGGAACTGAGGGAAATACTGGATCAATATGCCACAGTCTTTTCACCCAGAGAACCCCTGAAACAGACCCAAAGCATAGAACACGAGATCCTCCTGAAGACGGATCAGCCAGTATGGGCAAAGCAGGGCCAACCATCTCCCAGCAAGAAAGCAATCATGGCTGAGCAGGTCCAGTCAATGAAACGCCAGTGTCTAGTGGAAGTGGCTAGTTCCCCTTTTAACTCAAGGGTAGTACTGGTACCACAGAAGGATGGAGAACTGAAATTCTGTGTGGGTTACAGGGCCCTTAATGCCGTCACGTGTGATGCAGTCCCTACCACAGTTAACCTCAGTCACACACTGAAGGACATAGGAAAGGCCAAGATTTTCTCACCTCTGAACTTACGGAATGGATCCTGACATTGCACGACCTTTACCACCCCGGATGAAGAAACTCTGTAGTTTCAGGTAATACCTTACTGGCTAAAAAATTGCTCCTTCCACATTTCAGAAATTAATGTCAATTGATTGGAAAGAACACAAACATCACATGAGTCTGGTGTTAGGTCTGACTTGTAGACTTCAGAAATGCCATTTCGGTAAAGATAAAATCAAGTATCTGGGCCACATAGTAACCCCAGAAGGAAATGTGGCTACCCCAGAGTCCTGTAACCACCATTTCGGAAGCAGAAGCCTCAAAATACAAAAAAAAAAAAACTCTGACAGAACCGGACACTTGTAACTGGTTGAGGGACAATGTCCCACACTTAGCAGAAAGCACCGCACCCCTCCATGAGCTGTTGAAGTAGGATGCAAAGTACAGATGGACGAGAAACCTTCAGGAAGCTTTTGACGAGGTAGAGAGTAAATTCCAGGAACTACCCCGGCTCCATTGTCCAGATGCCGAGAGACCACTGATCTTGCAGACTGATGCAAACTGAGTTGGCATGGGAGTAGTATTATACCAGGGAGAAAAACAGATAGTTGGATATGCCAGTGCCGCACAGACAGAAACTGAAAAGAGATACCCAGTAAGTGAATAAGAATGCCTTGCTGTGGTATGGGCCATAAAGAGGTATGGAGGACCATTACTTCATACTAAGAACAGACCATCAAGGAGGAGCAAAGCTGACAAGATAGGCCCAACTGTTACTCACATTACAAGCCTTGTGGAAGAAAAAGAATAAAGAAGAGGACCAAGGCTGGGATGAGCTTGTAAAGGCCCAACACAAAGAAAAAGAACAACAAAAATGGGTGCAGGAGCATCCAGAGCAATGTCGCCGAGATGACTAGGGTGCGATATGGACGAAACCTCCCTCAGCAAATTAGCATTGCAAAGTCTGGGTACTGAAAGTCCTTATGTCAGTTTTAAAGTATCACCATACCCTTGAGTTAGCAGGACACCCGGGAATGGAAGAAACTTCCCGAGCTGTTACCGACAAATATTGGTGGTCAGGAGTAAAAAAGAGACATGGGAACCTATGTGACCGGATTTACAAAGCATGACCTGTAAAAGCCAGCCGACTGCTCACCCTGCCGCCAGGGCACGCAGACCGAAGCAGTCCTGAAAATAGATTGCCCTCGGTAAAAGAATGGAAACCATTTTCTCTTGGTGATTACTGACCAATTTTTCAGACAGACCGAAGCAAAGCCATTGAGACAAGCAACTACTCAAAGCATCTGCGCCCATTGGAAAATGAGATCTACCCCCATTGGGGATATCCAGAAAAAATATTAACAGACAATGGGACAAAGTTCACAAGAAAAGCATGGGAAGAAGCCTGTAAAAGATGGGAGGTGTAAACATATGACAACTCCTGGATATCACCCCAAGGCCAATCCCACTGAAAGACGAAATCAAGAAATATAAAAGGGTATAAGACTGCGAATTGGAGAGGACCACCTAACATGGGATCAGTACATCCCAACAATTCTGTTCACACTTTGAAACAGAAAAAATGAGGTCATGGGATTCTTCCCTAGCCGGCTGATTTTGGGCCAAAACCTACATCAGCCAGGAGACTGGAGATATAACATACCCGGGAACCAGGAATCTGATAATGATCAAGGGCAGTTGCCAGCAGAAAGACAAGAAACTGCCCTTCAGAAACAGAGCCGTATCAGGAGAAAAATTACCCATCTGTTAAGGAGGATAAGGTAGAACCACTCCCAATAGGCACGAGTGTATATGTGAAAACCCACCCGCTCAATAAAGCAAATGTACACTTCTGAGCAGGATTTGCACCCAAGTGGGAGGAACCCTACCCAATCATAGATCGACAAGGGGATATGTACCTCCTCGAGACACGCAAGAGGGAGCCATGGAAAGTACATAAGAGCCACATCCGGAAAACACCAGATTCATCATATAAAGGAAACTTAGAAATCGAAGAAGTATCTGTTCCCACACCAGAAAAGAGAAAATATCCTGGCTGATGGAGGAAGATAAAGAGGAAGTGTGGGCACATTCCACAGATTTGGATATTGAGCCATTCCGCTATGGAAATGAGCCCATGTGGATTGGACCATGTAGATTACTATGTTACCATCAAAGATGGTGGAGGGTAAGATTAGAACAAGGAATGGTGATATCCATGAAAAGGTGGCAGTTACGCTGTGCACCCTATGATGTATCTGAACTAGACACTGAGGATGTGAAGAAGAGAACACCATCTACTAGGACCCGGCAAAGAAAGGAATAATGAGGATCAGTCTCCATTTCAGGATTGGACCCAGGGAGCTGAGGAACATAAATCTGTCACATCTTCTATAAGGAAGTTTGGGAGGAGACCTCCATTAAGGGCAGAATGGGAAAGTATAGGTTTCTGTGAGAGCGAAGGGAATAGGAATGGAGGAATTACCCCAACATACATAAGAACCCAGGATGATGGGCTTGACATCTTCCTTCGCCTATCAGAATCCTAAGCAAATCGCACCCTTTCCACATCTCCTGGAGCACTACTTCAGATGAAACTGGATTTTAGGGATTCTCATGCCAGCATCAGGGCAAACCAGAAACCCCCCTCCTCATTCACTTTGAAGCAGGAGGTAACCCCACAAAGACCTTTAAAACCATTGGCAACTGAATGGGAACTACAATCAGAACTACTGGACCCTACAGGAAGTGTACACAAGCAAGGTAACCAAGGTATACAACAGGCAACTTCAGAATGAATAATTATAGTAAGGACAAACCCTGTTAACGAAACAGGAACACCCGGCCCAAAAAAGAGAAGAAAGACCATGGAGGGCCTGCAGAGCAAAGACAGAAAAGAAATCTGTCATATATAATGAAACGTGAACCTGGAGTAGACAAAACACACCCCCAGAAGGAGAAAATGAAAGTAAACAAGGGACAGAAAACCAAAGACGTTAATTTCGATCCCAATGAAGAAAACACCTGCAACATCTCCCTGCAAGCCCTATACAGGCCGCCAATTATGTGAAGACACTGTAAGTGGCGGAATGGTCTCCCCACACCCACCGAGTGCTTCAATAAGAGACTGTGTGCAGGGATTGTGGATGGATCCCCAAACCCGTTTAGTGCTCAACAGACCTCATGAGTGACCTGACTCAACCAGTCACACCAACTGGAGGAGATCTATCAGTGCAGCGAAGGTGTTAGCATCTCTGCATGTGAGCCTGTGTTGTGCAATGATTAAGTGTGTGCTCTGGAAGGACAATAATGGCGCAAGTGAAATGCTGGTTGGGTGACCACCTTCAGCGGTGCCAGAAAGGCGCCCGGTGCTCCCAATTCATGGAAAATAAAAAATTAACACCACTAAAGCAGTGACATAGAAATGAGGCACTGATAGAGGGCAGTACATGGAGTGATTACCAGTGCTGTGCTGTGGACAGAGTAGGAACCGCACACTAGGCATAACACCGTTGCACCCAATACAATTGTACTTGACTGAGTGAAAGGGTAGTCTGTTGTTTCAAGCATCGGCTTGTGTGAACGAGGCATTGTAGACATGACACGATGGCATAGAAGAACACACTTTGTGCAATTAATGGACTTTGAATGAGGTGATATTGTGGGACTGAGGGAGGCTGGATGGTCCTTCCGAAGAATTGCCCAACGCGCTGGACGTGAAGTGTCTGCTGTGCATCACTGGTGGTGGCAGTGGGACAACGATAGTTCACATGCTCATCAACCTGGTTCTGGACAGCAGCGGCATACGGATTCCCGCCTGGACCGCAGCATCAGACAAGCAGCTATTGCTGATTACACTGCGACTGTCACACAGATTAGAACCACTGTTGCACCTATGGTGGCAGCTAGGGTCATCATCAAATGTTTGCTGAATGCTGGGCTACGATCAAGGGTGCTGCCCACCAGGCTTCCTCTAACACATCCCCGTACAGCCCGCCTCGGATGGTGTAACGAACGACTCAACTGGAGAGATGAATGTCGTGGAATTGCGTTTAGTGATGAGAGGAGATTCTGCTTGGTGCCAGTGATTGTCGTTTGCGAGTGCGGCATAGACCAGGAGAGCAGCAACAATCACAGTGTATACGGCAGCGACATATAAGACCAACTACTGACATCATGGTCTGGAGAGCAATAGCCTACAATGACTGTACGCCTCTGTTGTTTGTTGAGGGAGCACTGAAAAGTGAATTCTACAATCAGAACATCATACAGCCCATTTTGTTGCCATTCCTACAACGCAGAGGAGATGTTTTCTTCTAGCAGGACAATTCCCGCGCACACACGTCTTGTGTTACCCAACGCGCTCTCGAAGGTGTTCGTCAACTTTCTTGGCCAGCACAATCACCCCACCTGTCCCCCATTGAACATGTGTGGGACATGATGGGACTGTGTTTGGTGTGGTCTGCAATACTGGCAACAAACCTCCACCAATTGCAACAATAGATGGAATTGGCATGGAACACTATTCCCCAAGATGACATCCAACACCTTTATGATGATCTCTACACACAACTGCAGGACTGCATCATCGCTAACGGAGGCTACACATGCTACTGACGTTCAAGACCCTCTGTAGCCTCTATCCATTAGTGTACGACCCTGTGATCATCATCACATACAGTGTACAAACTGTATAATTATTCAAAAAAATTTTCATTCATATGGGACCATTGCGTCCGGGTGTTCATTTTTAATTTCCCACCAGTGTATGTAGATCGCCAGAACAAGGCACATAGGCTACAAGGGTTACTACATGTTTTGATGTTGTAAACATTATAAGAGCTTTGTATCAAATAGGTTTTATGTAAGTGTGTCTGAAAAGGCACTGGCTATGAAAAGACCAGTTAACTGAATTTAAACTGGATAAACCCGATACTGAATATGTGGTAAGAGTCCACACATGTCTTCGTGTACAGTTTGTAAATAATAACCTTATGTATAGGCAGGGCCGGACTTAGAGACCCAGGCCCCCTAGGCAATTACAGAGTCCGGGCCCCCTTTTTGGTAATTTAACAAAATAACATATTTTATTTTTTATTTTATTAACATTTTTAATTTAGAAAATAGACAAGACAACAGACCTAGACATATAATAATAAAATACCAAATATACTATTTACTCATTATTTTTATTACTATCAAACATAGGAAACATACGAAATTTGCCTAATTATAAGTGCTGTGCACCCGACAAACTTTTTTCTCAGAGAAAGAATTGATAACCTCAGTATAGTCAACTGGCTGCATTATTTGTGAGTATGAACAATATAGAGAGTGAATTAAATCTCTCCTCTTCTGTGGTAGATCTATTTAGCATTGAAAATGATCGTTCTGCTGAACAGTTTGTCCCCTGGCCAGGGCCCCCCGAAGCTAGTGCCCTATGGAGGTGTCTTGTTCGCGAAGGCGGAAGTCCGGCACTGTGTATAGGTAAAAACCTGAAAAAAAATAGCATTTGCGATAAAATGAAAAATAACGTGAATTTTAGTGTGAATAAAGCAATTTTCCCCATTTTACTTCAAATGAAGCAATTTTGAACATTTACACGACCTTTACTTGAAACTAAACCTATATTCGCGGAATTAGTGTTACACAATAATCTCTTTTGTTGCTTTGCTAATTAAATATGGCAACAAAAATGCACACCTACATGCAATGAATGTTTATATCACGTTTTGTGGTAGATGTTAGGAATACTCGTCGCACTGTTTACCAAATGTATTTTTGGGTGTTAAAAATTTTGAATGTGTAAGTGTCAATAATTCGTGGATCACATTTTGTAGCTTTCTTTGAACAACACACCCGTTCCATCACTTTTTTTTTCACGTACACAGTTTAAAAATATAATAATCACCAAACAAAAGTGTTACTGTTAAGGTAGCGGGAATTCTTACAAGGCCTTGACAACCATAGAATACACGGGGTTAGAGAATATTTGAAAGGAAGTCAGAATGTAAATTAGCACATGAGTTAAGATGAAATTTTCATCACTGCTGTAGAGATCTGAAAATTTGGCAAACACTATAAATGCAAATTTTCACATAAAAAACTAAAAATTACGATTTTTGAGAATTCTTGCTGTAATTCTAGTGCACGGCCCTGCAAAAGTTTATTTGAAAAATAAGACATATTTTTGAAAGAAAAAAAAACACCTACTTTTTCAGGTCTCTATGTATAGGCCATTCACGGTTACTTCACCCTTTTCTAAAGCCCAACTAAAGTTATACTTTTGGTTACCGATTACGTATCCTTCCGCTACATACAAACACTGCCATGTGACTTCTATGTTTTTACTGTCAAATTCTTTGGTTATTGTTTTCAGCTGTTCAAAGAATTTGTCACATTTCAAAAGCCATTTCGTACGAATGTTCACAATTTAGGCCAATAACCATATTTAGGTCAGTTTTATGACTTTTTAACTATGTCTGTATTAACAATAGTTCTTATGGCTATTATTTTACATTGCTCACATGTTTGTTAAACAAGACATTTACACTTAACAAACAATATTTTGCTGCGACTGTGTTTAACCCTGTTACAGCTGCAGAGAAAAGAACTGTAGTATTTAACATCATCTTATTGATGTGTGTTGGGTTATTTCGTTAAAAGGACAACATAAGTAGGAATAAATATTAAAACAAAGAAACAACTAGTCCAACGAAAAGACAAAGTAAATTCAAGCATGCAACTC
This sequence comes from Clitarchus hookeri, assembly GCA_002778355.1. NCBI lineage: Eukaryota > Metazoa > Arthropoda > Insecta > Phasmatodea > Phasmatidae > Clitarchus > Clitarchus hookeri. The sequence goes on from NQII01005419.1 coordinate 137,685, forward strand.
GTGCCGCTTATTTTTTGTACGCAGCAGCAAAAAACAAACTACAGTGGTGAAGATGCACACAAATAGGCCTAACTTAACTTTTATTCCGCTAATATATTTCTATGCACTGGTACTTGCTGTTTTCTAGGTTCTTACATTATTTATTTAAAATTTATCTGGCTGGGCTTAGTTTTTGTTGGGATTGTGGGAAACATTCATATCACAGAAACGTAAACACGTTACACAATTGTGTTTCAAACACCTAGAGCAAAGTTACACCATCGTGGAAAGTAAACAGAGGTGACTAAAATTAATTTCATTATAAAAACAGTTTATGGTTAAAACGTCTAAATTTCACACGTCCAATATTTACAATCACACAAAATCAAACACATACACAAACACACACTGGCTCAGTATAAGAAGACTCAACAATACCCTTTCACACTCAGCGGTCATGACACGTTAAAGTATAATTACTCCTGCCATGGACAAACAGATTTATCACAACATCGTAACTTGCCTGGGTAGGTTTAAAAAACACAACATGTACAATCTAGATGTGGTAATTTTCAGTATTTTTCACAAGAGAAATTAGTGCTTCATTCAGAAACACACTATATCATTCCATGCCGCCAGTCGCCATTTCTACCAACTTCGGATTTGTAACCATCTCACCATCACATCTAACTATATTATAGTAAGTATTCAAACAAAATCTCGTTTCAGTTGTAAATTATAAATTCAAGAATCATTATTTTTACTGTAATAAGTATGAAATATGCAAAATTGAAAACATGTATAATTTTCCTGCTACTACTTACTACTAGCTATGCGAAACTTCCCGAGAGAGAGATAGAGATAAAGATAGATAGATATANGATAGAGAGAGAGATAGAGAGAGATAGATATAGATAGAGAGAGATAGATAGATAGATACAGATAGATAGAAAGATAGATAGCCATAGAGAGATAGATAGATAGATAGATAGATAGAGATAGAGAGAGAGAGAGAGAGAAGCTCCACTCTGCCTATATTCAAGTTTATTTCTCGAACAAAAAAAAAACATTGTGCCACTTGNAAGATAGATAGATATAGATAGAGAGAGATAGAGAGAGATAGAGATAGAGATAGATATAGATAGATATAGATAGAGAGAGATAGATAGATAGATACAGATAGATAGAAAGATAGATAGCTATAGATAGATAGATAGATAGATAGATAGATAGAGAGAGAGAGAGAAGCTCCACTCTGCCTATATTCAAGTTTATTTCTCGAACAAAAAAAAAACATTGTGCCACTAGGGCCTATGTACTGTAATTTGCGCTGATATTTTAAACTGTAACAATGAAAATGAAATAGGTTTCCTTCAGTGCTACCCTAGAATTTAAACATATCAATAGGCAACGTTAATTTAAAAATAGTATATCAACAAACTAGGTTAAAACAATATTTTAACTGTGAACTATTTCTTACTAGCCGTTGCTAACACCTCGCTGCTATCACTGTTTTTAATTTGTATTTAATACAAAATAAACAGTACAAGTTATATAAGATACTAAGTTAAAGTTTCATTTATTAAAAAATACAATACTTTAAAGTTATAATCATGATATATATTTGTGGTATACAAGTTATTTAAAAAAACAGTTTGACATGTCACTCCTAGGGTGATTTTTCAAAGGTTCGTTTCAAAACATCTGAAGAAAGTGTTGTATTTAAGGGACTGTTTGTGCTTTGCTATGTTGAGTAGTGTCTTAATGGGTAAGGGTAGCCCATGTCAAGGGAAACAAAGAATAAAAAAGCAGAAAATGGAAATGAGGATTGTGAGGTGCAACCCTGGCCCAGCACGCTTGGGCAGCTGAGCAGAATGGAGAAAGAGGATTATGTTTAAGGACAGCACACAGTGGTGCTGTGGGGAACCGATGAACATGTTGGTAGAGGACACACGAGGGGTCTAAGTGTAGATCCAGTGAATGTGGGACTAGAACCCGCACAGTTTACCATTGAGATATTGGTTGGAAAATCACACAGTGGAAGTGATGTGAAGGTGTTGATCTTGAAGGGTAATATCATGGAGAGTAATGCTAGAATAGCTGCTACAGTTTGGTGTGGTAGGAGTGAGGGATAATTCATATTGTAAGTTATGTTATGAATTGTGGTTCAGTGCTTCATGAGCAATATAGGTTGAGATAAATGTGAGTTGTTTGTTTTGTTTTATTGTGGGAAAATTTGCATCGAGTGTTTGTGAATCGAGTGTTTGTCTCTGTATTTGGTTTGATTTTGTATATTTATTTTGAATTGGATTTTTGTATCCATTAGTCAAACAAGTTTAGCTGATTTAGGGTTTAATCATCTTGGATGGTATATGATGTGTGTTAGGTTTTGTAGTTACTTTAGGGCTCTTCAAGCCATGTAAAGGTGAGCATTGTGTTTTAAAGTATGTTGATATGTGAATATAAGTAGTTTTGAGTAATTTCAGGATGGCCGGCTCCCTGGATTTACCACCTTGGGGGTAGTGGGGTGATGGTGAAGATGGGGATGAGATGAGGAGGTGACTGACAGAATTGTGACTGATTGGAAAACGAACAGGAAAAGGATCCGAGCGGCGGGTCGTTGCCTACAAAGTGTGAGGGGATTGTTGTGGTCCAGGCAGCGCCTGGATTATTTGTAAACAACGGCCCCTGCTACCCGGCATCTGTGATAGACGTGCAGCGTGCGGTTAGTCGGCTGCCGGGCGTGGGCTGATCAATGAGTCGATGGCCACATGCTATCGATAAGTGTAAATGCACACATTGACTGAGTGCAGGGTTGGGAACCCCTGGTCAGTTACTTCCCACTCAGTGCGTGGATGGGAATCCCCTGATGATCCTTCCCCTCACTCCTCATCCAGCATGGGCACATATAAAGCAGGATGAGCCATACTGTGCCTGTGATTGTTTTACTCGAGCAACCATGAGTACAGGCAGTGTACAGTGAGGCAGTCAGAGTACAGGACCATTGAAAGGCCTCCTTTATAAAGGATAGAATGGGGATTATTATTTTGTTGTACAAGGGACATGGGAAACTTGTTTGCTAACCTATTTGGAGACATAGGAATCCTGTGCCGGTTTAGGAGTTTTGTAAGCCTGTTGGCAGTACGTTAGGGAGTTGGCTGGTGGCGGCGTGCAGGCAACGATTACAGAGACGTCTGACAACACTCCCACTTCATCCTTTAATAATAAGAACAGGGACGTCCGGGGCCACAGCCGAATGAAATCTACTGTGGCTAAGGGAATCACCGGATGGCCCTTACAGGTGGATGCCGGCCTGTGGTGTTCCCCTCTGATGGGTATACGCAGCTTACTCACAAGTGCCGCTTCAGTGATTGACACAGCCCGATTAATGGTCAGGGCAGGGCGGCCAGTGTCAAAATACTTGAGGCAGTTCTATAAGCAGTAAATCTCGAGTGGACTCCTTCAATATTTATTAACACTAAGGGCCAACGACCTTCCCCTTACAGATGGGTGCTGGCCTATGGTATTCTCCCCTGTTGGGTATACACAGCTTGCCTGTCTGGGAATCCCAAGACGGACAGTTGGAACAGCCCCACCTTAGGTGGCCAGTGCCACTTTACGCCAGATTCCAACGTTGAGGAATACTTCCTAGCCCTATATTAGTACCCTTTCTCCCCCCTCTTCCATCCCAGGTGTGGCGGTCGCCTGTGGTGTTCCCCTCTGTCGGGTATCTACAGATTGTGCATTGAGGGCTTCTACGCCCTCCCCTCTCTGAATGTCTGCGAGACATCATTAGGGCCGACGGTGTGCCAGACGTCCTAAGGCAGAGTGCCTGTGATGATGCCTCAGTCAGGTTGTTCAGGAACTCATCCAGCCCACAGAATGTGACCTTACTAACCTGGGGAACGTTACCAGAGCCTCTTATGACCTGGCAGACTTCTTCGAGCCTCAGCCTGACTCAGCCCTACCCCTAACTTCAGGGCAGCAGGAGGCACTAATAACGGACTCTGTCCACCTCGTCTGAGCAAGGCAACGTGACCAGGAGGCCAGATGATGTCGACAGGAGCAAATACAACTAGAGAAGAGGCAAACCCTCAGCAGAGTATTCCCAGCATCCAGGGATATACCCCCAATACCCAGAACGGTTTCCAGTCTATGATCCGACGAGTCCTGAGGGAAGGATTCTGTCAGTCCCTGAACGGCACTACGAAGTACACAAAGTGCTAGTACAGAAAACACCCTAACTCCGGAACAGTCTGCAACTGACACACTCCACCATCTCTCTCAAAGAGACTGTTACAGACTTTGTCAGGGCCTATGAGACAGGGNAACGAGTCCTGAGGGAAGGATTCTGTCAGTCCCTGAACGGCACTACGAAGTACACAAAGTGCTAGTACAGAAAACACCCTAACTCCGGGACAGTCTGCAACTGACACACTCCACCATCTCTCTCAAAGAGACTGTTACAGACTTTGTCAGGGCCTATGAGACAGGGAGGTAGGAGGGGAGATGTGTGCAAGGGATGGTAGACCACCAGGCCCGTCTAGGCACCTGCTAGGGATACATCTAAGAGAGAAAGCCGGGAATAACACACTGCAAACATTTTCTTAAACATTGATTGCACAAACTATTTCAATTTCTCTTTCTTGTTGTATTGTTATTGTTCCGCTCTTATCTTTCTGTTGCTATCACTGTGTTATTTTTATTGTTGTTATTATCAGCAGGTTGTTGATTTCATTGTTGTGGTATTAGTATTATTGTGTTGTGGTATCAGCATTGTGTTGGGTTTGTTAGTATCGTTGTGTTGGCATTGTTAATATTGTTGTATTTGCATTTAGTATTGTTGTGTTTGTATTTAGTATTGTTGTTGGCATCGTTAGTACAGTAAAACATTGTTAATCCGGCCCTCGTTGATCCGGATAATCCGGATGTTTTTAATTTAATGTTCACATAGATAATATGTAATATGACGTGGATTGACTCACCAGTTATAAATAGCTTTGACTTGACCTTGAATCCCTACCCATCACTTCCCCTCCCTCAATCTCCTCAGTTTTCCTACTGTTTTCAAATGGCACTTGTCATTTTGTTTATTGTGTGTGGTTCAACCGGATATAATTTTTGTTTTTTATCAAAGTGCTTGGGAGTGTATCGTAGTGTACGTACAAGTTTAAAATGGAATTGAAGTGAAAGAAGGTCGTGGTTTCAATGGATAAAAAGTTTGACGCTATTAATCAAATTGATAAAGGAGAAGCATTGAAAAAAATTGCTGCTGAATTGGGAGTTGGAACTTCAATAGTGTCCGACTGGAAGAAGCAAAGAAAATAAGTTGAAGATTTTTGTTGTAAAATGATATGTAAAAACAGTTTGGAAGGCAGAAGAACTGCAAAAAAAAAAGCAAAAGAAGCATTAGACGATGCACTATTCATGTAGTACAGTGCTCAGCGAGAACGTGGTTTGCCTATATCTGGACCGATCTTGGCCCAAAAAGCTTTGAGCTTAAACAAAATATTACCAAACCCTGACCTAGAATTCACTGCTAACCAGGGGTGGCTAGAGCATTTTAAAAACCAACACGGTATTCGCCAACTTACTCTGACTGGAGAGAGCTTGTCTAGTGATGTTGCTGCTGCTGAAACTTTTAAAAACTAACTTAAAACAATTTGTTTTATCTGAAGAATTGACACCCGATCAAGTTTATAATGCTGACGAAACTGGGTTTTTTTACCGGATGCTTCAGAGTAAAACGTTAGTATCAAAGCTTGAAGATTCGGCTAAGGGCCACAAGAAAAGTAAAGATAGGCTAACTGCTATGGCTTGTAGCAATGCATCAGGAAAACCTCAGTTTCCTCTTGTCATTGTAGGGAAATCCAAGAATCCCCAAGCACTAAAAAATATGAACCACAATACGTTGCCAGTGGTTTACCGACCACAAAAAAATGTGTGGATGGACAGTTTTTTGTTTAAGAATTGGTTTTTTCATAACTTTGTTCCTGAAGTTCAAAAATTCCTGAAAGAAAATAGTTTACCAGAAAAAGCTATTTTACTGATTGACAATGCTCCGTCTCATCCAGGAGAACAAGAACTCGTGAGTGCAGGAATTAAAGTGAAATTTATTCCACCAAACGAAAACCCCACTGCTGCAGCCTATGGACCAGGGAGTCCTTGAAAACATCAAAAGAGTTTACCGAAAAGAACTGCTTAGTAAAATAATTGAAGAAGGGGAAAAAAGTGTGATTGAATTGTTGAAATCAATCAATATCAAAGAAGTTATTTACATGGTTGCTGATGCTTGGGATTGCATCACAAAAAGCTCTTTGAAAAAGTCATGGAAAAAACTGTGGCCAGCTATTTGTGCTACAAACGAAATGGCAAGCAATGATTTGGTGCAAGTGGCTGCAGACAATCTTCTGCAAATGTTAGGAACAATAAGTGGGTGCTCAGATGTTGATATGGAAGACGTCAGTGAGTGGCTGAAAGACGACAATGACTGTGGCTACGGCACTATGACAGAAGAAGAAATTGTAGCGGCATGCACATCTACAGCAGACAGTGAGGAAGAAGATGACGTGGACGAGGAGGGAGCGATCACACCGCAACAGCGGACGACACATGCAGATGCTGCGGACCAGCTGACAAACATAATAGCATACTTGGAGCGTCAGCCCGACACCGCTCCAGCTGAACTATTAATGATAAAGCGTTTGCGTGACCGTGCTTCATTCAAACGCCACATGTGTTTCTTTGTTAAGAAATGATGTAAAAAGTTATTTTTTTTTATGTCTTTTAAACAATTTTATGTAATTTTGTTACAAAACATAGTTTTTTATCGTAAAGGACTGTAACAACCACTAGTCCCATCTTCATCCCATGTGATCGTGATGTCTTGGGTAACACAGGAACCAAAGACCTTTAAAAGCAGCAAGTACAAGTTGTTAACATACCCATGAAGCGAATGACATCCAGCACCAGGGCATTTGTGAGTTTGTTCATGAGACTGGAGCCGGCCGCTTTGGGCTGCACTTCAGCCAGGTCCCCTGACCGGCCAATCCCGTGACCCAGCCGGTAGTGACGTCTTGCGACTAGCGCTGTGCGAAAAACACACCACCAATAACCACTTTCCTATTTCACAATGGAGCAAGTTAACATACACAGAGGATTTTCTTTGGCTGTCTAGCCATCAATACATTACATGCATACATGCAGTCGCACAAGAAACAACAATGGTTGAAAAGAGAATATGTAAATAAAGTACACTTCACACAACATGTTAAATAGTGTCTACACGCCAACCTTGGTAATCATCTCAGTCATTACTAAAGAAAATCCTGAGTAAATCATATACAGCAATGATTTTCAAACACATGGCATAACATTTGGAAACCACACTACGTAACCTTTCAAATAAAATTACATATTTTTACTATTGGCATCTCTGAAAACTCTAAAAAGCAGAAAACAAGAATTTATTTTCCTCTAATAAATTGGTTTATAAAAGTTACCATCCCCTACTTGTGAAGTTTGTAGATGAGTAGCAAATTATGTTTACAACAGAGAGATGTTGCAATTTTGTAATTAGTAAATTTCCAAAGCAAACAAAATAAACTGTTGCTTATAATTATGTTTTCCTGCATCAAATTTAATAATTTTAAGTGCTAGATCAACAAAAAAAATTGTCTAATAACTTACTACACATAAGATTATACTTTTATTCTTTATCAATTAGCTGTTGTATTAATTTATTTACTTTTAAATTACTTACTCAAAAATTATTTTTTCTATCTATACATATTATAAAACTCAACATCTCTCTGTCTATCTGTTATAGTTCATTTCATATAAGAAGGCCACATTCTGACAGTCAGTGAGTGGCAACTTAATGTATTAACAACAAACGTGCCATTTACAAAATCCTGTATCAGCTGATGCACGAACGAACAAAAGTTAATATTACGTTGGCTATTCTGAGAGCAGTGCCGAAGCACATCACACAAGCTGAAAATACGCGTATAAGAAAGAGTTCATAGATTAATTAATACATTTTATTTTACGTGGTCATAAAACAGCAGTTTTTAGTTTTAAAAACGAAACTTCGTGATAAAATAGTAATGTATAGGTGTTCAAAATGAGATGCACAATAAAACGATACGTATCCAAATGTGACGAAAAAATCCAAAGTTTCCAGACTCTCAAACCAGGTGCTGCTATCTTGTGGGTTAAAAGCTCACCATATGTTGTAATATGCCCTTCCACGCCATCTGTTATCCATATCCTGAACTACACCCAGAAACATATTATAGTTTTTTTGTTTAAAATAACGTATTTACGTGCATATACAAATAATTTTATTTTCCCGCGAGCTCTGTATAATTTTTTAAGTAACATATATTTCGTGTACCGCGTTTACGAACAACCCTACACACGTCCACCAAGCTCCGTTTACGAATGCAGCNCAACCCTACACACATCCACTAAGCTCCGTTTACGAATGCAGCGCCACCCAAGCAGTTCACCAACTGCCACACGTAGCAGCACCTCCTGGACGCGCTGACTCGCCACATCAAAGCCTATTCTTGACACGCCTGTTGATGGCGAATGGATACATAAACGAAAA
>NQII01005419.1:146344-162585 GCA_002778355.1 Clitarchus hookeri
AAGCTCCGTTTACGAATGCAGCGCCACCCAAGCAGTTCACCAATTGCCACACGTAGCAGCACCTCCTGGACGCGCTGACTCGCCACATCAAAGCCTATTTTTGACACCCCAGTTGATTGCGAATGGATACATAAACGAAAAGGCACAGCGATTGTCAACTGTCAATAATGTGGCCTTCTTATATGGTACACAGTATAGTGTGCTTATCACTCTAGAACCACCTATCTGATTTACGTATTTTTTTAATATTCATAGCTATGTTATCTGGCCAGGTTTTAGTACATATTTTGTTGTGTAAAGTAGCATAAGGAATAAGCAGTAATAATAATAGTGAATCAAGTTGGAAAAAAGTTTGCCGCCAGCATGCTCTCTTGCAATACACTGTCTAAACCGTTAAAGATGGAACAATACCATGTGGTAAAAAATTGTGTAAAATAAAAAGACCAAAAAAAAATTCTATGGTTGCATATATCTATCTATAACAGAGAAATACTAATAAGCGTTTTTACCTTTTAATTTCTCAATAAATAAATACGTAAAATTCAGCTGTGCCTGCGGCTGTAGTCCTCGCGAGCAGAGCCTCGGGCACAGCTAGTTTATTATATTAAAACAATGCCAAAATATGTTTTATGAAGTAATTTTGTGTCTATGCATAATTTATTTCCACAACACGAGTATATGTGAATAAAATGCACCACTAAAAACACAATTTGGCTTAGTTATTCCTCACTGAAATTTAAAATAACACACACTGACTTAATAATAAATCAGTCTATGGGAAAATCATTTGTTATTGAATACACACAGATAAGTCAAACAAGAGGTTAAAATTTGATATAATTACAATGAGAAATGCAATAAATTATGAACTTTCCACCAAAATTTGTAGCATTTTATAACATTTATTTTTCTTTTTTGAAAATTATTAGAGCTGGAGGGTTGCCATCACTTGTACGTAGCACAGGTGGTCAATCACAGTCACGAGTGAGACTACCTACTTGGAACCAAGAGACACTTGGTGCCACTGTGCACTACAAGGCTGATAGGCACCAGGACTGCCTCCATCATGTCCAAATACTACCATGGCCTGCCCGGTCCCCTGACATGGTCCCAATTTAGCATATGTGAGACCAGTTTAAATGCCAGCTGCCAGTGTGACAGTATCTATGATTTGGAGCACACTGTCCAAAAATTGTTGGCCCGTCTGCCCCAGGACAACATCCAGCAACTGCTGGACTCCATGCCAGACCATATTGCAGCACGTATTGGAGTGAATGGGGGTGTAACACAATACTGAAAATGACCTGATAGTGTACCAGAGATCTGTATGTAATTGCCCTGCTGCTCTGTTTTCATGATCATGTATATTACTCATCTGTATCACTACCTCCATATAAAGTGTCAGCACCTCCAATGCATCCTTCTGTGTGTGCTACTTTTATTGTCCGATAGTGTAATTCACATTTTAAGAAACTTATTTTGCAAACTGTACCACACAATTAAATAAGAAGTGGAGCTGAGTGGCTCTTAAAATGAGGGTCTTAAAAGCCAATGAGGGTAAAATAAGGCAAGTATGGCACAGCACCGGAATGCAAGAGCGGGGAAAAATGGGAGATCCCCAAGAAAACACGCCGACCAAATATGTTACAGCACCAGAATGCAAGGGCGAGGAAATAAGACATCCCCAGGAAAACATGCCGACCAGCAGTATTGTCTGGCACAATTCCCACGTGCGAAAATCCGGAAGCAACCCCATCAGCAATTTAACTCTGTTTGCCTTGGGAGGTGAGCATTCTTGCCACTGCGCCATAATGGCCTAGTTAAAAAAGGAGCGAGTGAAGAGTTTTGGGCTGCTCTTAACAGTGAGGTCTTGAGAGCCGATGCGGGTGATTGAGGTATGGAGCAGTGCCAGACTGAAAAGGCATGGGAAATCCCCGAGAAAACCCTCCGACCAGTGGCACCGTCCAGCATGATTCCCACAGGCAAAAATCCAGGAGTGACCCGGCTGGGGATTGGACCTGGTTTGCATTGGTGGGAGGTGAGCAGGATAACCGCTCAGCCACCGCGGCTCCTAATTAAAAAAGGACTTTTGTTATATTGCAAGATATATTTTTACAGCCAATTACATGCATTTTACAATGATTGTTTCCCACCCTTACTTTCAAAATCATTTGATGCCCATTAGCTGTGCCATGTAGTGCATTAGGTCAGTTTGCTGGTAGCAGTAGCTAAAATGGTGTGTCGTGGACCTAAGCACCATGCTGATATAAGTAAAAGTGGTATGTTCAGAGAAAACAGTTTTTAGCTGAAATGTCTTGAATGTATACTGCAAGTATTTTCAGTGTACAGAAGGAAGTACCAGTTGTGTGAAGAGTGTGTGTTAGTGCAGTTAGTGCATGGTATGCCGGTTAACTAATAAATGCCATGACTGTATAAAGTACATTGTGAGAAGGAAATAAGAGATGCAAAATAGAGTGAAATTGACACAGTGCTGAAAAAATTTTCATTATAAACCTCGACAATAGTAATAAGAAGTGGTTACAGCCTGGACATTGCACACTTACAGGAAAATAACTCTATTTTTAAGTAGGCGATATTGATGATCATATTGTGCGAGATCTATTTTTATGACATTATCTGTAGTAGCACATTAATCGGCTTCACCCCTTATGCAGAAATTCTTTGTTTTCACGTCAATTACAGATTCATAGTAATTACTGACAATGTATGATTACAAAAAATCTTCATTTTACGAGTTAATTAATATTTTTGTGCGTAATTTTAACTGTGGGCTATCTGCTTGCTGTAAAAAGTTGAGAACTTATTAATAAAATATAAATATGTTCACTATGTTTTAAAATAAACAGATAACACACAATTAAAATTACACACAAAAATATTAAACTCTTAAAATGTAAATTTTCTATAATCTTACATTGTCAGTAATTACTATGAATCTGAAATTATGACTTGAAAACTAAGAATTTCTACAGAAGGGGTGAAACCAAGCCCTAACACAGTTTCTGCAGCTACCAACTGTTGTTGCTAGCGTCAGAGGGATACAGCTCTGTTTGCACTAGGTCGAAAGTAAGGGTGAAAGCAGTACTACACATCGGAGATTGCATGTTTCTCATGGTCATGACTTCATGCTTGTCATATTACCAAGTCTTTCCTATTACTAGTCTATGCTGCTACTTAATGACATATACTGTATTAGCTACCGGCATGCATGTAGCCTGTATAAACTAAAAATTAATTTTCATGTACCAAAAAAACAAAGAAAAAAAACAACAAAATTACAAATTACATAAACTTAAATCAAAACTCTACAAATGGTATGATGGTTTTCAAGATAATATTTTGTGGTAAGTACATAAACAAGTGTAGCAATTAAAAGTATATAACCAAAGTTAAACATTTTGTATACATATGCATCATTAAATCTATAGTCCAAAAATAAATTGACAGGCTGAGTGTACTGCAAGTCTGGGCAGTCGTTTTTACACATAAAAACAAAACTTGGGGAAAAAATTAAAAAAATCACTTAGTGTTTCAAAAATTATGAAATAACGTTTTACAACCTCAACAAAATTGTTGGAAAGATGGCACATATCCTTAATTCTCTTACCTGATGCAATCCGAGCCTCCCTCTCACCGATCCCGCAGTTTCCAGGGAAGTTGTTGCTGTCCATCTGCGCCAGGTCTGCCAAGAACAGTTCGATAGTTGCATCATCCCAACCCTCTTCTGGCCATTTCCTCTATTAAAAAAGAAACATAAAAATAGGAACTGCATTGCTTTAATCAAAGATGAGAAAAGATGGAGTAGTGACAACATTCCCGAGACTGTGACAACCGGTGACTGATGCATAAGTCGCAGAGACAAATACCTGTGACTTTGCCACTGCTTGTTATCTTCCTTTATTTTATTCATTACACCTTGTAGACTCCTTCCTTTCTAAACCAAGATGATAAAGTGTTTGGATAGCATTTAAAACACTGTTCATACCTTATAATGTATTTTTATAGAATTTAGTGTACAATAAAATTGTCCAAATATTAATTACTAAACCACTGCCATACTTTGAAGCATCTGCTCCAGAAAGATAATCAGTTTATGCACTATGGTTAGAGGCGTTTACGATATATACAAATACATTTTATGTAACAAATTTCACAAAAGAAATAACTTTAAAATGTAAAATTGCCAGAAAACTTTATATTTTGAATTTTGGGTGATTTTTTTATGTAAAATGTTTTACATACAAGCTGTTCCATTTATCTTGACCACCCACAATAACTCCATATCAAGGCTCCAAATGAAAAAGTGTTTCATACAAACATTGCATAACTGGAAAGGAGACATAATACTGCTAGGGACTCAGCTTTATAGCATTATTCATTAGTGAAATACAAGTACTAACATTATTTTTTTAAATGGCACCATGTATCAATTCATTAAAAATTCAATGAAGCCTGTCAAAACCTATTCAAAAATGTATCACAATGTACCAGTCTAATTAACAGATCGTTAAAAACTGCCACAGACATTGGGACTCATAAGGGTTCATGAAGACCCGTTATATGATGCCTTACGGCACAATTGCACTGCATGGTACAGTATAGCATGATGTTGACGCTCTACATTTGATGTAGAGGTGACGAAACAGTGAAGGTACCCAGACTTGCGGACCCCATTCCACAGAGGTTGCGCTTAGAAGAAACAAAGGAACACACATGATGTGACAACTACTCAATCATTCATCTGTGTGCAGTTGAATACAGTACACTGCAAGGTGAGAGTTATCATAATGGAAATGTACTCCAACAACGAGGAGGAAATGCTGCTCATCTATGGAGAATGTAAATTAGCAAATGAATGTGTTTGTATTATTTTACATAAGTGTAGTATGTTCAAGTGAGTTGTACTGAAACACACAAAGAGTTCTGTTATTACCATAGCTTGGTTTGCTCACTCGTCATTCATTATGTTGAAGGTCTGTGTAATGCTAGTCAGGTGGAACAACTCTATAGAGAGTGATACAGTGACAAGACCCCACCGTACAGACAGATGTTTTCCTGTATCGTTGTGAACCTTCGTAAAACGGGCAATTCGAACCAACAGCAACGCACTCGTCGTAGAACTCGCACAGATAAAGCTGCTGAGGTTGCTGTTCTCACTGCTGTAGAAGTTAATCCACACGTAAGCACACGCCAACTTGAAGCCAAAATTGGCATTCCGAAAACGAATGCACTTCGCATTCTTAAACATCATGCGTTCCATCCCTATCATGTACACTTACACTAAGAATTGCACTGGAATGATTTCCAGAATCGTGTAGAGTTTTGTCAATGGGCACAGCATCAAATTATCACCAACCCAAACTTTTTTTCGAATGTTCTTTTTACTAATGAATTGTCATTTTCAAACTCAGGCCAAGTGAATACAAGGAACATGCATTATTGGGCTGTCAAGAACCCATGATGTCTTTGAGAGGTGGACAATCAGCGTCAATGGAGAGTTCACATCTGGTGTGGGATGGTTGGCAATAAGGTTATAGGGCCTTATTTCATGAATGGGAAATGAAACAGCAGGGAGTATGTCACCTTCATACAAACAATTCTTCCTGGTCTTCTGGAGGAGATACCTCTAAGGAACAAAATGATAATATGGTACCAGCACGATGGATGCCCAGCACATAATGCAGTGTATGCACACAGTGTTCTGAACCGAAAATATCCTGGTAGGTGGATTGGTTGTAGAGGACCGATTCAGTGGCCTGCGCAGTCTCCTGACATTAACCCCCTAAACTTTTTTCTTTGGGGTTACCTCAAAGACTCTGTCTATTGAGATATTCCAACTACTCCAGAGAATGTGCAGGAATGTATTGTGTGCGCTTGTAATGCTCTTCAGCAGGCAACACTGGAGGAAATAGTGCTGTCATTCTTCCACTAACTGAACTTGTGTATCGCTGCCAGTGGTCATCACTTTGAACATCTAATGTGAATGTTCTACCCCTCGCAGTACCCATGTTGATAATATTACAAACGGGCAATACAGATCCCACTTTGTGTTGTATTTAGTATTCACGTTTGACAGTGTATATTGTGCTACATGTTTAAATAGGTCTTGACGAGCTTCATTGAACTTTTGACCAATAGATACATGGTGCCATTTAAAAACTGACGTTAGTACTTGTTATCTCACTAATAAATAATGCTATAAAGCTGATTCCCCAGCAGTATTTTTTCCCCCTCCCAGATACGCAATTTTTGTATGAAACACTTTCTCCTTTGGTACCCGGTACAGAGTTATCGTGGGTGGTCAAGATAAATGAGACATCTTGTATAACTCTACTGTGAAATATTCTAGACATTAAAATGTTGTATTTTACAGACACCAAGAAATGTATTAAATTTTGTTTATTTGTTTTGAATTGTGTTTTAAGTTTGTTTAAATGTCAGTTATTTCATTATATTTATGGATGTTTTAGCTGTTTCATCTTTATGTGATGTCTTTTTTTTATGTTAATATTTCATAATCAGTAAAGCGATGGCATTTGGAACACGGGAGAGCATTAGTTTATAAATTAATATTACTTAAGCACCATGACAATTTAAATAATACAAATAATGTAGTATAGATCTTGCAGCTACAAATGAAACAGCTGAATGTGACAAGAAAAAGTAGCCACTTATTTTTTTAACCAAATCAACATCATTCCTATTGAACTACCTTCTCGTAGGTAGCTAGGCCTGGCTGACTTGGCATATCATATAATCTTTGCCAGTGCCAGTGTCACGGCACAGCAGGAACAGCACACATTCATGAAGGACAGTAACAGAGCAACAGTGACAAGTGACGCGGATAATCTCTGGCACTGGTCGCTAACTCGTGGGAACCGGTCAGGGCGGACTCTTGTCGTCTGTCGCTGAAACTACAGCCACTCATTCACTCATCAACTCCCGGCTTGGGGGTCTGATGCATTTTTATATCAGTCACCCTGACCATCTGGAAGGTTCAACGCACACCGAGTCACACTGAGAGAAACGAGGTCAGTAATACAGAGCATTTTTCAGATATCTCAAAGACACCTGATACTCAAGGTCGGGAGCAGCACACACCCTGATAGGCATTACAGGCACCCGTAGTAAACATTCCTTTGTGAAAAGCCTCTGCATCTCCGGTTGCAACTGATAGCTTGCACGTCAATAAATTATTTGTGCCTCGCATGCTCACAGAGCGACCGTTTGTAACACTATTATCAAATACGGTTATGCATTTTTAACATTTTATGAAAATGGTATTGTGATTATGTACACATGAGTCATGTTTATTTGCAAAAATGTTAACTATAACCTTTGCTATCAATCTGTGAATCTTAGGTTTACAGTGGACCATGTGATTCAGCCAGAAATGCCAGATTATCTGCCATATCCCCCCCCCCTCCGAAATGCTGCATTTACAGTAAACCCCTGTAATTTTTCAAAATACAAAATATTCTACGTATCAAGTTCTGTAAGATTTGGTAACAGAGGAAACCCAAATAATGATTTGGCTATATCTTGTATTAAAGCAGAACTGCTCTAATAGTTACTTAGTTCAATGTCTTTTGAAAAAAAAATTATTCTAAGTAGTACAAGTGTTATTTAATTATCTCATTAAAAAGTGGTTTAAAAGTCACGCCATATTCCCAACAACCCAATAGTGGGGATGGCCACACAGATCAACTTAGCTAGTTTTATCTCTCTCTTTACCAATGTCTCAATGTCCAGTGTAAGTCATGATGTGCTGTCTCCCACAGTTTATCTTAAATTTGCTGTGGAGTCCTAATTTTCATATTGTGGTGGAGGTAGCATAGTGGTGTATGACTGTTAGTCATGTGATAGTTTGTATTTTCATATGTTTTGGTCCATTTGTCTAAATTACATTTGGCATAGGCCACCTTATGTTCTTGATTTGCTTTGGTGTTACAGATTGCTGTATTCCATGCATGCAGTGTTAGGAACAGCTTCTGGCGCTCCTAGTTTCTCCTACTTGCACACTCACAGTAAAATAAAGCTGCACATTGTCTGCTTTTCTTGTCAATGCGGAATAGGCAAGTCGTAATTCTAGTCACACTGCGGTCGTAGCTCACTTTTATTTTAATATTTCTTGTTTGCATTTTAGTAATGGGGTAAAATGTTAAAGAGTTTGCATTTGTCGTTGTATTTTGGTGCTAATTAATTTAGGGTTTTATAATTTGTGCTATATCTCTCAATGTGTTTGGTAATGTGCAGAAGGTACTCTGATTGAGCCACTCTCTACATGACCACCCTTCCCCTCCTTCACCTCCACCTTGTCATGTTCATTTGATTTAATATATTTTAACATTTTTTTATCATGTAAAATTTTTATTGTANATATTTTAACATTTTTTTATCATGTAAAATTTTTATTGTAATAATATCAAAATAAATATGTATTCCCTACATGTGCTGCTATCTGTTGTAGACTGATGTGTACTACTTTATCTGTGGTTATGTGTATAGACTGATATGNTTCCCTACATGTGCTGCTATCTGTTGTAGACTGATGTGTACTACTTTATCTGTGGTTATGTGTATAGACTGATATGTACTACTTTATCTATGGTTATGTATATCTGTGCTCTAATAAATTCTTCTTATTTAGTTCTGCACTGAATAACCAATGTGTTTTAATAATTTTTATACATATTTTAGCAGTATGTGGACAGGGTTTTGGATTGGGCTGCTATCTATATATAGAGAGCTGCTCCCTTCCACACGACTGAAGTGTATCGCGATCTCAGGAGGGTTTTGCTAATGTGTTATGTATTTTTGCAGGTGGTGTTAGTTTGTTAGGATTGTGCAAGTTTTTTATTCATAGTATCTACAGAAATTTTAATTAACTTAACGTCAAAAGGACATTGAATTGTGTTAACTGTACATGTAAAAATGTCTGAACATGACAGCTCTTAGCATCTCCTGGTAGTAGACAAAACCTTCAGCAGAAGTATATTATGAAAGTTAAATAAGTTAAAAGTTTGGGTTATATCGCACAACTGTACTGAACACAGGAAAGCTATGGATGAGACGAAAAGTCTATGATATTAGTGGGTTCCTGACCTCTTGACACAAAAGCTGTTTTCACAAACTGAATTGTGCAGAAATGTGAACAGAAACCATCAGTAGTTCTCAAGTATGTACTAAATGATGCACTGTTCATCAGTCTGTAAATAAACCTCAGGTTGTATATGTGCTTGCAGACACAATCAGATTGCAGTTCTTGAAATGCCTTATATTTTTTCAAAAATTGTATTTTTTTATGTTATATCTTATTCAATATACACGATTGTGTTGCACAGAGAGAA
Source organism: Clitarchus hookeri (assembly GCA_002778355.1). Lineage (NCBI taxonomy): Eukaryota > Metazoa > Arthropoda > Insecta > Phasmatodea > Phasmatidae > Clitarchus > Clitarchus hookeri. The sequence goes on from NQII01005419.1 coordinate 155,716, forward strand.
ATATTTTTCTGTGTTTACACATTTACCCCACAATTTTCTATAATATTTACAGCCCTTTGAAGTGTGTAGTTTTTTAATATACGAGAAACTGAAAATCACGCCTATAGGAATGATTAGGTAATTCCTGTAAACCCCTAAAAATTATATTGCCCATACATTTTAATTTAAAATAATGTTTCTGTGCTTGATAATTAACTATGAGTTAAATTTAAATCCATCAAACTTAAGCACAATAAAGCATGCATAGACTAGTGTGGAATTATTGAAGTACTTAGAAAAAATGTGATACTGAACCAAGCCACCAGCTAACATGTAACACAAGTTAAAGGTAATTATGAAGATCAGGGTCTGATCTGAAGAAAACATCTGAGCAGTATGGTGGTTGCATATTTGGCTATAGCAAAGCTTATTGTGTTCCAAGTTTGTAGTCACATCATGTTACATTTGCTGGTTTCTTTAGTATTATAACAATTATATTTAGTCTTAGTTGTTAACCCATGTTGTTTGCATTATTCTCCATATTCTTTTACATCCTAGAATACAAAAATGTCGTGAACAAAAGTGAAGTGAAACGCTCACTTCATTTTCCTGCCGAGTGTTGAAATATACGTACAACTGANGCTCACTTCATTTTCCTGCCGAGTGTTGAAATATACGTACAACTGAATGCTAGCTATAGGCTGTTCACGGTAAAGTGAGCACTTTGGAGGCTCTAGTTACTTTTCCCTTTCAGCCATTTCATATCCTTTAACCACCTTTTTTAAATAAATATTACCATGTAAGTAATAAACACAGTGTATATATTCCACCGTACTATGTCTAATGCTAAAATAAAAAATATATATATGGACTATTATTCCAAATAAGGGCTTACAAAAGTGCTCACTTNACTATGTCTAATGCTAAAATAAAAAATATATATATGGACTATTATTCCAAATAAGGGCTTACAAAAGTGCTCACTTAAACGTGAATAAATAGCCTATAGTGACGTTGGCAATGAGTCTAGGATTGCAGTGTTTACTAGCAGTAGGTCTGCAATTTGACTGCATGAACATGTTGTTACCAGCAACAACTGGTAATAAATGAGAATGTTTGAATATTAAATAACCAGAACGCCAGGCCGTGAATACGCGCACGGCCACACGGTAGCCAGAGACTCTACCAGGTGTGACGTCGCCACGTGGCTACTTATCTGACGCCGAAACACACTGACCCTCGCTCTTCTGTTGGCCGCAGAACACGCCTCAGGAGGGTGCTAGACTACAGAGATGGAGTCGACCACATGCTCGTTACAATCGGGTGCCAACTGGCATGCAATTGGCAAAAAAGTTGTACATCACCACTCCAGGCGATACAGAAAATGCATACGAAAAAGATTTGTTTTTAATTAGGTCAATGATGTAATTATATACATTGAGGACTTGGATTCTCAACTGACTCATTTGCATCAAGTGTTAAGAGCGGTTTACAGAAGTTGGTTTGACTGTGAACTTGGATAAGGTGACATTGGCTGCAAACAAGGTTAAGTTTTTCAGGTACGTCATTTGTGAAGGTAAGCTCTTAATAGATTCACACCGAATAGTACCAAAAGCACTTTGCATTACCCAGTTATACTAAAATATTTTCATGACTCTGTATGGTGGTGATTTGGGAATAATAAGACATTCCTGAAAATTTCTTCACACTTTGCCTGGCCTACATTAACGTAGATGTTTCACAGTATGCCCGTTCTTGCGATGATTTCCAACATTGTAAACAGCTTTACAAACTAACTTTGGTCAAGCTATGATTCAAGTACCTAAATGTCTGGGGCATGTTATGCATTTAGATATTTTTGGCCCTTTAGTTCGCTGCAATCAGGGTAATGTATGTTTGTTGATTGTGTTGGACACGTTCACCTAGTTTGTGATGTTGCCACTCATGAACATGAAGGCGTCTACGATAGTTAAGGCTCTTTTAGATCAGGTGCGGAAAATTTTTGGTAGACCTGCGGAAATTGTGACAGACAATGCTACTTATTTTCAGTCAGTTTGTTTTAAAGACACGTGTTTTCACTGGGCAATAAAGACATGTGTTTTCACTGGACAATTAAATATTATACGTCCTTACTTTCCCAACGATAATTAAGGGGAACGCTTTAATAGGTAATTGTAAAGAATGGCTGTTTTTTTTTAAGGAGACATAGTAGACCCACAAAAGTTATATAAATGGCTTTTGCACACCTTACCTGTTTCATATTTAGGAGGATGTAATGATAAAATAAGCAGAACGTCAAAAATAAAACAGATAATCTACAAGGAGTTAGGTCGCTTTGTTTACATTGGACGCCATGTTTTATAGTCCTGTTTGCGGTGAATGTGAAGACGTTACCATTGGTTAGTGGCAGTTTAGATGCAATACAGTGCGGTTCGAGGCGAGTGGAGTGTTGCTGCGTGCGTGCATTGTGACGTCCAAATCCGACCATTTGAAGGCTTGTGAGTTAGGAATGGAGGGCGCAAGTACGAGTGCTTCTGTGCGTAACAGTCGTCTATGTGGCGGGTGTTACAGGGATGCTTGCCAGTTAGTTAAATTAACACTGTTTTGGCCTACCTAGGTGAGTAAATTCACATTGTTCCGGTATGTTTTACTGTAATTATATAGAATAGAGGCTTTTCTGAAAATAAAAGAACAAATCATGGAAAGTGGTATATTTCCACTCTACTAATTACACAGAACACGAATTTATTAGGGGCATTAACGTATTAGTAATACAAACCACAAATACGATAGTGGGGAGGTCAATGAATATCAGCGAAATTGTGGGGTAAAATCACAAAAAATACAAAACACATCAATTTAACATTTGTTCACCCAATTTTGTAATATGTGCCCACCTAACCTAACTTTACCTAACCCACGATGAGTGAATCACTATTTTATATTTTTAATCTTACCGGAGACTGTAGGGTTTTAATCTAACCTAGGATTGTAGGGTGTTAATCTAACCTAGAATTGTAGGGGAGGGTTTTAATCTAACCTACGATTTCATTCTAATATAGGATTTTAGGGTTTTAATCTAACCTACGATTTTATTCTAATCTAGAATTGTTGGGTCACCTAGGTATGCGATTGGTACAATTCCTCTGTCCTCGGCCAATTCAACTACTGTTGTGATGTACTAGAAACCCAACCAGTAGTGGCCAAAACAACATTAATTCTATAAACTAGCAAACGAACAAAAGCACTCGTATTTTTCAGGCTATTCAACATGGCGTCCGACGTAAACCCGGCGGCCAAACTGCTTGTGCTTTTATCTATTTTATTTAGTACGTGCTACTTATTTTACCATTACGCCCTCCTCAATATTAAAAAGGTAAGATGTGTATGTTACTTTTGTGGGTCTACTAAGTTTCCTTCAAAAAAGCAGCTATTCTATATAATTACCCAATCCTAGATTTTATTATAACACTAAACTTCTAGGTTAGATTAAAAATGTAAAGTAGTGATTCACTCATAGTGGGGTTAGGTTAAGTTAGGTTAGATGGACAGATATTAAGAAATTGGGTGGACTAATGTTAAATTGAGGTGTTTTCATATTTTCTGTGGGTGTATTTTTAGTGATTTTACCCCACAATTTCAATAATCTTCATAGCCCTCCCCACAATCGATTTTGTGGTTTGTAATCATAATATGTTAATACCCCTAGAAAATTTGTGTTCTGTGTAATTAGTAGAGTCAAAATATACAACTTTTTCAGCATTTTTATAGTTATTTTCAGAAAAGCAGCTATTCTTTACAATTACCGTCTAATAAGAACATGTTTAACTATCTTTTACAGCCAGAATCAGACTCTTTGACATTGTGATTTGGATTTTATTAGTGTCTGTTGTAATAGTGTGGTGCATAAAACTGTTGATCATTGTTGCTGTCAATAACTTGTGTCAACAATTTCTTAGACTTAACAGGAACAGCTTCAAGTGGAATCACATTTCATAGAGACACTTCAGAAGAATAAATAGCCTACTGCAATTCAGATTATACTGAAGAAGTAGCCCGTAGAAATACATCAGGTTATGTAATTTTTGTGAAAGTTGTCCAGTGAACTGAAAATGAAGTAAAAAAAAAAAAATTGTAGCCACAAGTTAAGCAGAGTTTCATTTCTGCAGTATAATGTTCAAGAGAGTTAATTTACACAAAAAAACCTGTTGGGAGAAATTTCCACAGATAAAAGTAAAATGTCAACTAAATATTGATAACATGAGCACCATTCAACTTGTCAACGAAGGTATAATGAACAAAAGGAGTAAACATCTAAATGTGCGTTTCCACTACAACAGAGTAAAATATTCAGAAGGATTGATGGAGATTTGTTACCCGTTCTACAGAAAATCAGCTGGCTGACATACCAACCAGAGGTCTTGGTCCTACCAAATTCAAACATTTAAAACTTTCACTATAATTTGAAACAATTTTTAATAATTAAGAGAGCATGTAGAAGAAAAATAATTAATATTTTAATAACATTTTAGAATCCAGCAGTGACATCATATCTAGAAGAATTGCCAAAGGAAAGACTAATTGGCAAGGTTATTTTATGGTTGGTTTGTCTTTTGCTTTTAAAAACTTATATTTAAAAAAAGTGTGCCAGGTCTGAGTTCATTAAAAAAACCACTTATAAAAAGGTTTATCTTAATAAAGATGTATAAAAAATCTATTACTTTCGATTAAATATTTCAACACATTCATATAATGTTTACAATGTGCCTGTCTTGATAGTACCATACAATACTAGTCTGGCGTGTTTTCCTTTCGTAGATCAGCACACTGGATGCATGTTTAATACATGCGTGGAAAAACGTGTATTTCAAAAACATTGTAATGCAGTTCAAGCACCAGGTAGGCCAGGTTGTCTTTGGCTGTAAGTGTGCATCACATAGCATTATTTTTCTAGCCTAGACACTCCTAATGGAATACATAAATGGACAGTAAAATAAACACAACTACTGTAAAGATAATTGGAGGCGAAAGAACAATGATTGCAAAACATTCTACACCTAAATGAAATCTAATGTAAAACTACCAGGTATGAACTGGCATGGAATTGCATACAAAAATTCACAAACCTGTTCTATCAGCTGGCGAATAAGACTTTCTCTCGTTTTTTTAGCAGCCGCTGCTTGCTGCAAATACGTAGCAGGAATTAATCGTTCAGCCAACGTAAAACTATGGCTATTCATGTTTCAACCCAAGGGTTGACAATGTTCTTGAAGGTTATTGCTTCAGACCACTGACATCTCTGCAAAACCAATTTACATTCCAAGTTAAATACAGCCTCCAAATATCCTGTAGGCGTATAAACATATTTGGGAGAGTACACAAAATAGAACAAAAACTAAAATTTTGTAAATCGCGAAATTTGGAATTAACTAAAAAAAATTTAAACAACGTAAGCAAACAACCTCTGAAGGTAAAACCCAGTGAGACCACCGCATTTACAAAAATACAACAAAGGTTAGCGATCAGCATAAAAAAAACAGGACGTAAATTACTGTCACAGTAACATAAGTAAAATTTGACACTTTCATACCTCCGGCAAATTCCTCTTGCTGTCTGCTGGAATTCATTGAACTGTATATATATCGTGACGGTCACTGAGTAGAATGATGTAGAGATACATTTCGTTGGCTATCACAACGTTCTAGAGATTGTGACAAGAATTAAAATAAATATTTTAACTTCGAAAAAGATATCTAAGTCAGAACTTTTTTTTGTAAGCCTTAACATATAAATTTTGGACTCTTTTAATAATACTACTTTTATTTAATATAATGCCAGGTGTGAGATGAATTGAGGCCGCAAAGAGGATGGGCAGCATGATGCAGAGAATGGCAGTGCAGTTAGTCAACAGAGGCTTGGTCCAGGTAGTAAAAACACCTACGAGGTGGAATGAAGAGGGTGTTGGGTCAGTGCTAGAGATGTTATATTAGTGTCATTTCTTAGTAATCATATTATTTAATATAACGCTTTGCTGATAATATAATATCATAACTATTACTTTATAATAGGGTAATATTGGTAATAGTACTCAATCAAACGAATATTTAATCGCAGGAATAATCGCCACATTGGCGTATTTAAAAAGTTAATTACCTTATGTACATTTATTTTATTGAATTCTATTTACAAGATTTATAAATACATTTTTTTTGTTTTGTCATGTTTTTTTGTTTATATATATATATATATATATATAAAATTTGTGTTTTATGTAAATATTTACAGTTTTATTCACTTACAAATTTACATTTAAAAACATCAGTTGTTTTACTTTGTTTNTACATTTATTTTATTGAATTCTATTTACAAGATTTATAAATACATTTTTTTTGTTTTGTCATGTTTTTTTGTTTAAATATATATATAATTAGTGTTTTATGTAAATAAAATGTCAAAATAAGTGAATGTTTAAATGTAAATTTTTGTAGTCTTGTTTTACTTTGTTTTCACTGCTCGTTTTCGTCCTACCTGTGTACACAGCTTCATACAAAGCGCGACGTGCATGCTTAATAATAGTGTGCATAATAGCCACATCACTCACTCATTCGCCGGCAGACGCGAACGACCAACCGACGACGATGCGAGACGGCCAGAACGAGAGATGGAGTGGCAAAGTGGCAACGCCCTCCGATATGATTGAGCCTATTATTTGACTATTATATTTTATTATAATACCGTGGATTCGAATAACATATTATGAATTAACATAGTCCATATTAGGTTACCTGTAACTATTATGATTATATTAGTTACACCATTAGCTCGATTACAGTTCTAAAATCGCTTGCCGATTTCGGACTTCCATCGAAACAGAATGTGATAGAAGTGAAC
>NQII01005420.1:6551-27410 GCA_002778355.1 Clitarchus hookeri
TAACTTTCCTAAACATGACATTACTTTCGCATATTATATACCACGCACTAACCTAACTTTCCTAAACATGACATTGCATTCGCATATTCTACACCACGCACTAACTTAACTTTCCTTAACATGACATTACTTTCCCATATTCTATACCACGCACTAACCTAACTTTCCTAAACGTGACATTGCATTCGCATATTCTACACCACGCACTAACTTAACTTTCCTTAACATGACATTACTTTCCCATATTCTATACCACGCACTAACCTAACTTTCCTAAACGTGACATTACTTTCGCGTATTTTACACCACGAACTAACCTAACTTTCCGAAACAGAGGTAACCGAAACTAATTGCTCGGCTGACGTTTCAAACTTCCTGTGTGAAATGAGGTAGGTAATTATCGCTGCTACCGTTCCAGATGCTCACATGTTTGTACATGGCACCACAACTACAAGACTGATTGAATAGGGAATTACGCAGATAATTGTGCATAGTATGTGTATCAAATGCTACAACAAAATGTTTGTAATTTTTTTTTTTGGTGTGATGCCTGATAAACAAGTTGCATAAAAATCATGGGCATATATTGACTTCATAAAATCTATCAGTGTAGTCGGGCTTGCTAACGATGACTTCATATCTGTACAGAGTGCGGCGGAATTCGGCGTGCAGACTTCGGGTGGTGATTCTTTATATAAAATCAAGCAGGAAATGTATCGGACTCTTTATAACTAAATGAAATATATTAAGGGAGATATGAGCCCTCATTATATGAAATTATTAGTTAAGGTACCATTTCAATATATACGAGTATTGAGAAAGTGCAAATAGTAATCTGTTTACACCTGCATCGACGGCATCGTTCCTAAAGCCCCGCCAGAGATGTGGTTGCTGTCTTGCCAGAGGCGCTTTCTCCACAGGAGATTCCCGTCCAACAATAATGTCTCTCCCTAACCTCCCCCTTCCCCCACAAATGGTCCGCGAATAGACCCGAATTTATTAGTTGTACGACACCATAGTCTAAACCTTGGGTGTCGTAAACGTCTGTACACATATTTGGATATAATCAACAGAGTAAACCAGCTGATCAGAAATGGAAGTATCTTTATAATACTGTTATCTTACAAATAGCTCAAGTTTCTTGATCGGTTAAGTCAGTAAAATGGAATATAAAACGTATAAGATTTTTTGTACAGGATTTTCTTACAACGTCGAGATGAGCTGTTCACGTATATTAGCATTCCTTTTCATACGTCATGTTCGCATGTAGTACAATAAGTAAGTTCGAAAATTTTGGTTTTCCTCCTGGTATTTACTGTATTACATTCCAATACTATAAACCACTTAAAGTTCAGTTAGGTTATGTTCTGTAAAATCACTTATTGTTTGCGCACGTAGCATAGAATATTGTAGACAGCGAGGTCATCACAGAGAGAGAGAGAGAGAGAGAGAGAGAGTGACGTAGAGAAAGAGAGAGAGATAGATAGAGAGAGCAAGCAGTTTAGAGGTAGACACGGGAAAGGAATGTGCCATGGCCTGTAATAAGGAACCATCCCAGTATTCGTCGGAAGTGATTTTGGGAAACCATGGAAAACCACCAGAATCAGGATGGCCGGACCCAGATTCGAACCCAGATTCTCCTGAACTCCAGTACGAGGTTTACCACTGCAATCTGGAGAAATGCCTCTTAAAACAAAGACAATCACACCTAACTGCAGTTAGTATAGGTAGACGGAACAGCCAGCTGGAGAAGGGCAAAGCAGTGCGGCGGCAGCACGATTGTCCGATAACGACGCGGCACAGCCTTACTTGGCGAAGACGTCGTGCACTACGCCTAGAGAGAGCGTGCGAGTAGAGAGATCGCGGCGATACCAGAGCACAATGAAGCTCGACACCCTCCCTCACAGACAAGCTCTTCGCACTCCATACGTGTGCGATGCACTTTCCTTCTGCGCGTTTTACGCTTCAGCTGCTGTGAAAGTAACATTGGCTCCAGGGGACCATATGCACGACTATAGAGTGATTCGGGTAATCAAAGCATCGCCCATAAAGAAATGATAATGTTATCCTCTGTGTATTACAATTTCCACACACGTGATAGAGTGCGTCTAACAATATTTATATCATTTTAAATGCAGCTGTCGTTGCACCTCAGGCGCATCTATGCTAGCCTTGGATATAGTGTTCCAAATTTTCTGAAACCCTGTTTTACTTTCTACCTTCAGGATATTTCTCCGCCTCATGCAAACAAAGCTTAACCGAGTGTAGAAAATTACACCAATTATATAGTTCACCGCATTAGTGGACACTCAGTTAAAGAATAACATTTCTAATTATAACTATTGCTTACTCGTAATAAGCAACACACCTACTCTCGCAGTTTTTATTCATGTTAACTTGAAATACTATTTTTCCGTATTAAAATTAAAAGGACTTTAGCGGAAGTGGTTAAATTAAGCTACATTAGATGATGTGGTTGTAGGTAAACGATATTAGCACTAGTGCTTAAACGTGTAATATAATGTCATTGTTTGCAAGTGTATTATGATCCATCGATGTAAGTTCTCTTTTGAATGCAACTACGTGTTGTACCTGGTTTCAGACAGCGTTTCAGCAATTTTAACCACTCCTTGCAAAAATCGCTATCTTTTGTTTAAACGCAAACACTTTGCGTCCAAACTCACTAAGAGACGACAGTTGGCTATACTTCAATGGAAAAATATCTCTCCTTTAAATAAAATCGAAGCAAGTTTCTATATTCGAAGATATCCACAAGCCATTTTTGGCATCACTGAGATGTAACAACACACGCGCGAAAGAAGAAGGGAAAGGGGAAAACTTGCACACTGGCGTCCTGGTGCAAACGAATGGACTAGTTGCCACCATCTTGGAATTTTCCTTTTTTTCCCTTTTTCCCCAAAAAATAACACTTTTGCTACAAAAATGCTCNTAGTTGCCACCATCTTGGAATTTTCCTTTTTTTCCCTTTTTCCCCAAAAAATAACACTTTTGCTACAAAAATGCTTAAAATCGCTCGAATTTCGGTCTAAATCTAAAAAAATCCCTTAAAACCAGCAACAATTTCCACAAAAGGTGTACTTTGCACAAAGCGACTGGCTCTTGAACAATGCAGCTGATTGCTGCTGAAATTGTGCAAGAGCCAGCCACCTTGTGCAACCATTTACAACCACCTCGTGTTTTGTCATTTGGGTGNTAGTTGCCACCATCTTGGAATTTTCCTTTTTTTCCCTTTTTCCCCAAAAAATAACACTTTTGCTACAAAAATGCTCAAAATCGCCCGAATTTCGGTCAAAATCTAAAAAAATCCCTTAAAACCAGCAAACAATTTCCACAAAAGGTGTACTTTGCACAAAGCGACTGGCTCTTGAACAATGCAGCTGGTTGCTGCTGAAATTGTGCAAGAGCCAGCCACCTTGTGCAACCATTTACAACCACCTCGTGTTTTGTCATTTGGGTGTCAACACCAACAATCTTTTCTCAAGAATGTTCCAGTACATTGCCCTGCCATGCAACTTCATGCTCTGTCACTCCACCTTTTTAAACTTATATTATACTACCTACCCCAAGTATACATGCTAACGATGCCTATGCAAATCACACATATGATAATTGTATATATACTAATCATGCACAAAAGCGTCAATCACCCGTCATCTTACCTTGATTGTCACCATCGTCTGCCCATCTCCACCATCTTGGATACCTCGCCACTAAACTACCGTTCATGGTTGCTAGATTGTAGCATCCAGGCATTTCCCCATTCGCCTGCCATGGTGCCAGTAGTCGACTAGCATTTCCGGATGTCTGCTAGAAGCCGTACGGTCGCCGGCCATCTTAGCTTCTCTTTCGCAAGGAGCACCGGTGTCGACTGCTAGACAGCGCCACTATCGTCTTCATCGTTTCTGACTTCGGCCAGCAGTTTTTTATAAGGAAAGTCGGATGTTATTTGCATACCACTGCAGGTATAGCCATATATAAATTATAGACATCGCTCCCATTGCCGATCNCAGGCATTTCCCCATTCGCCTGCCATGGTGCCAGTAGTCGACTAGCATTTCCGGATGTCTGCTAGAAGCCGTACGGTCGCCGGCCATCTTAGCTTCTCTTTCGCAAGGAGCACCGGTGTCGACTGCTAGACAGCGCCATTATCGTCTTCATCGTTTCTGACTTTGGCCAGCAGTTTTTTATAAGGAAAGTCGGATGTTATTTGCATACCACTGCAGGTATAGCCATATATAAATTATAGACATCGCTCCCATTGCCGAGCAAGGTTACCTGGATAACTATGCCTTAACCACTCTTATAAGCATAGTTGACTGTCATTTTCCATCTGCAGAAACAATAAAAATCAAACTTATAGCATAGGCATAGCTCCTTCCAGAGTGAAAGAGTCAATTATGCCCTAACCCGTCTTATAAACATAGTTGGCTGCCATTTACCATCCAGTGATGTTATAGCCATCAAATTATTAACATAGCCTTCACTCCTAACTCCGACCAAGGCAAAACGACCAATTGTGCTGTAAGCCGTCACTCCTAACTACAACAAATCTAAACCACCTACTATGCCATAATACATCTTATAAGAATACATTTTTGCCATTTCCTATCCATGAAATCTACTGCCATCACATTCCCATCACAGGTATCACTCCTCATTGCTATCAAGTAGCTAGGGACAATTAGTCTCTAAGTGTTGTTATAAGCATATTAGGTCATTTATAAACAATTTAATTTCTGGTAACATGTAACAGCCAGCAATACTTGTAAATGAAATGAACGTTGGTATACATACAATTGCATTGCAAGCATGACAAAGTAGTTAGCAGTTACTGGTGCATGCAGTAGTGTAGGGTTCAGAAATATTACTCATACGCGCTGGTTCACCAACACACAACTGCTCATCGCCACCCTCGTCGTCTGCTACCGCAGGTTTCCGCCATCTTGTATCCCATCATCTGCTTGCCACACTTTGTCCACCACCATCTTGACATGATATTAAAGTTAAAATAAAAATCGAAAATATGTATATAAAATAAACATTCGCACTGGTAACACTCAACAACTAGCCATACTAGAAAATGTTTAAGGTATATGCAATTGAGCTGCAAACATGATGTACGTGGTGATATAATCAAACACCGTCAGCACAACACGAGGGCAGGCAGCTCACGCTCTTGTTGGCACGACTAACATGTAAACAACCAGCCAAACTTTGAAAAAACTAAAATGTTTATGCAACTGCACAGTGAGCATGTTGCATGTAGCCACGGGATACGGTAAAATAAAGGCATATATATATATTGTTATATCAATAAACATCTTCAGCTTATCATGAGGGCTGGTGGCCCAAGACCCCGGTAGCATGGGTAACCATTAACATCTAGTCATACACTGAAAAAAATAAAGATGTATACAATTGCACCGAGAGCAAGACGTACATAGTCGCGGATTAGATTAAAACGTATTGGCATTAATACAAATAAACATAATCAGCTTACCATAAGGTTCGGGGGAACCACATGTAACACGTGAAACGGCCCTGTACATGACAAATCAGACACATAACAAATAATGAAGGACCAACATATATATAAGTGCACAGTGAGCACTATGTCAAATCCAGCTGCTATTAAAAAAACTTGATTGTTTCACAGCCCATAGGAGAGATCGGGGTAAGTTGATGACGTTAATCTTTGGATGTGCATTACATCAATAAATAAGCACATAATCTCTTACAACATGACACTTATATAAAGTTCAGACTATTTTATACCTTAAAATTTCAATTTTTTAAATATATTTGTGGATAGTTCCAAAGTAATTGACGTTAAATTAATCTGTGAGCATATTCACCATCTTACCCTAGGGATTGGGTAGGTTGACGAATCTATTAAGGTAACATGACGAACAAGTTAGATCAAGATTATGAATAAAACAATACTATTTATAGACACAATCACCAATTGTTTTATAAATACCTACGCTTATCAACATACAGAGAGTAAAGAAAACATATTCTAACATAAAAAGAAAAAAAATCATACAACTTCTTGCTGCACAAGGATGAAAACGTTAAATGTTAGTGCACCGAATAATAGCATTAACAATAGTCGCTTACAAATAGTCCACCTCCTTCATAATTGGAACAATTTTCGTGCCACCGCTCAGAACAAATGGAGCACTGAATCCAATCTCTATCGGGAGGATCCACATAATCTTCTTCACAAGCAGGGCACGAATCACAATGTTGGTTAGAAAGTTTCGTAACACAATTTGCAGAGCTTCGTTGTTCAGTTATCTTAGTTCTTTCATTTTTCTTAATTTTTCAGTTTCTTGTCATCATCTTTCTGTAGCAACATTATCTTTATTGGTTAGATAGTTATTACTGCAGATGATCGGACAGGACTTTTTCTTTTTGTGTTTGATCTCTTGGCCACTGACAATAGTTTTAATTCCTAAAAGGATGCGCTTTCTATGAATAACTCCCATTGACCTTCCCATAAGAAGGTCCAGTTTCTTCTGTTAGGTTAACATTATGTTATGATTGCAAAGTGTTTGAAATATTGGCTAATAAATCAGCCCCTGTGACTTCTTAATGAAGTTGCACATCTTTCCATGAATGCTATGATGAAATTGGTATTGCGGAGGTTTTATTAACACACAGATTTTGAGACAGCAATCCTTCTACTACCAATGTGAAAAGCACCTGAGGCCTCTGGTGAGTAGTAACAGATTTACCCTACATTTATGCTTATTTTAATAATAATTTTTTGTTATACGTGTTCATTGAAATTATAAGTAAATAAAATGTATTGAACTAATATAAAATTTAATAAATTGAATTACAAAATATATATTATTGTAAATAATGATAGGCCTATTAAATGCACGAAAAATTATAAAAATTAATAAATATACGAATTATAGTAAATATATAACAATGACACAAGTTCGCTTAATTAAATAAATATATATTCATTTTTATATATTTTGTATTAGTGTTAAATTTTTGTCTTAAAAAAATTCTTTTACTTTACTGGTAACTGAAATATTCCTTTACTTCCACATGTATACTTTGTGAGATTTTAAAAATAAATAAAAAATACATGCCTTTGAAAAAATATCTTAAAAGTTATAGTTGAAAAGTTGAACTGGGGTGTTTTTATTATCCCGCCCCCCTCTCCTCATACTTGGTAGTAGAAGGATTAACTGTGTTGCACTGGTAGAACAATAAAATAAATTCATCTATTCACCCCATCTTCACATAACTTCGTAATGTTGGCTCTGGAATGCTATTTACTGATGCAGCTGCAATGCGGGACTTTCCTTCGTTGACAGCATTCATAGCAGCAGTAATTTATATATCACTCCAACTACTCATTTCTGTTATCCGTTTGTAACTCGTGGGCACCTACGATAAAACGAAGGCAGTTGTTAACAGTGACGAATTCTGGGGCAAGTTGACAAATTCTTCATTTAACCCACGTCAACATTCCCCATCATCACTTTGTTTATTTAACAATGATTCCTTAAAACAAGATATAAATTTCTTTAACGATGTGTGTATTAAAACATATTCAAAAGACAGGCTTTCATATCTCATTTACAAACACTTTCAACAAGTTCACCATTTTATTAAAATAGCTTAACGTATACTTACCTTCAATATTACTACAACGGTACACGAAACAGACAGTCTCTCATAGCTGCCACACTCTGACTAACTAACAAATTCCGCTGCTCCTGTCAAACAGGGGCTCAGGGTGACGCTCAGGGTCACAGGGGTTTCAAGATTCTATCTGTGTTACTGGCTTAGTTATTTACGATTCGTTATCTTACCCCGTACGTTGACTTACCCTGGTCTCCCCTAATAGTGATAAAAGTTTCGCTATTGCGTCGAGAACTTTAGTAAAAGGCTGGAATGCTCGACGGCAAGAAGAGAGCAAATGCCCACATGAACCACCATCGAGAAAGTCTACACGATCTGTAAAGGCTACATTCCTTCCCTTGTCAATAGACAGCATACATTTAAACCATTAGTCTCGCCAGAAATTCTATACTGCTACACACTGCTGCAAACAGATATAAAAAAATGCACAGGAAGATATTTATAAGCACTTGCCGACCGATGCATATCGTGCAAGAATCAAGCGCTGTGCATCATGTTATGCTAAAAAAAGAATACTTCGCAGAGCCGAGAAGCAAGGGAGCGATAAGAGCAAAACTGCTACACACTGATGCAAACAGATATTTAATAAATGTATAAAGAGTAATAGTTATAAGCACTTGCCAACGGACACATATTGCACAAGCGCCAGACAAGAACAGATATCACTGGTTAGTATAGCAGAGTAGCAAATTATTTCCTTACGAACCGACTGAAATGAAACAGACACATTTAGGACCTGCTAGTGGCCATTGGAGGCTTTTACTCTTCCACATTATGAAGGGCAGCACCGCATTGAATCATAGCTTGTTAAACAAAAGACGTTGAGTTGCACTAAAAAATACCAGTTGCCCATTTCGCGCAAGAAAGGGTCCCAAATACTATGCCATTTCGTGCGACGAGAGTCGTATGCCCGATGGGCGGAGATCTCCGCAATAGAAACAACAAAAGGATGTCAGTTGAAGTGGAGAAATTTACCACCACCGAAAATGCCTTGAGACCTCACTTGCTACTAGCCTCAAACTGAATCAAGAATCCTAGTTCTGCTCATTTCTCCCGAATGTTAAATGAGCTTCGCTATGTTATAAATCCTAGATACCCTGAAAAAAATCCCGCATTCCCTGCTTGCACGAGACGGATTCAGGATAATGAAGAATTATGAACAACAAAAGTAGATTGTCCAATGAGTTAAAAACTTCACTACAGAAAAAATCGCGTCGGTGGTTAGGTTCTTCCTTCACTTGTAGTTGTCTTAATGTACCATAGAAACAAATGTATTTATATTGTGTCATCTGACCTCGTCCCTCGGTTGGCGTACGCCCGTCATGGAATGCATGTCCACAAGGCACAGGGCCGAGTGATGCATGTNCTGACCTCGTCCCTCGGTTGGCGTACGCCCGTCATGGAATGCATGTCCACAAGGCACAGGGCCGAGTGATGCATGTGATACACGTGCTTTGTTATTTGTGAGTCTGCACCAAATGTAATATGTACCCTAGATAGACCCAATGGCTGGTTTCCCAATGAGTAAAAAACCTGACTCCTGTGTTGTATCGGATAGGCAGACTTTGCCCCCATGTCGCGAGCTACGTAATGCAGCTATGAATGCCGAGTGCTGGTAGACAGATGGGAAAATAAATTCTCCATATAAAAAAAACGATGAAGGAATAGCCTCACCACAAAAAAAAAACACGACACCTCATGGGTGAAAATAAAGGCGAGGCCTCCCGCTTCGTCGCAGACCAAGCTGAGGTGGATTGGTGCAGGATGGGAAAGGGGGAGGGGAGTGTGGTGATTGGTGGAGGGGGTGATGTGTGGTGAGGGAATGGGTGTTAGTGGATGGTGAAGTAATGTGTGGTGGTGTGTACTAATTTCTGCGAATGTTTTTTTGGGTACAGGTTTTTGGTGTCGGTGGAGGGAGTGGGGATTATTACATCCCCCAATGCACTGGGTACCGAAGTGGCAGGCTCATAAATTTAAGAAAAGTTTAATTAATAAGATTTTTTTAATAAATGAAAAAAAGTAGAATAACAGGATTTATTATCTGTAGTGACACTATAAACCGATATAATGATGAAAAATACAAGGTAGCAGGCCGATACTCTTTAATTTTTTGTAATTTTTATTGAAATAATTTATTTATTAAAATATTTTTTATTAAATAATTTTATTATAATAATGTTAAGTTAATTGCTTTTTGGAAATGTTATGTTGTGGGGGAGGGGGGGACATCCAACATGGCATCGGGCCCTGGCTGTCATGCCAAAAAAAATAGCGGACTGCATTGACCAACATGGCTGCCGGCCGCGATTGTGACATAATGGTAGACAACTTCAAACTCAGAATCCTGAAATCCTGTCCCAAGAACCATATATTCACACTAATTGCCTTGTTTTTCTATTGGTACTTCACTCTCCCGATGGGCCTTACACCAGATCCTGGAATATGGCGTGTCTGTAACGGTAGCGCTACCTTGACAACACTCTAGGCATGAGAGGTGACCAAGAATTTCTTCGTCCTCTTGCAGATTGGCGGGTATGTGTTTGCACATAGATTGTATTTCATGCGTTGCATATAGGAGAAGGAATTATTTAGACAGGTATGTAAGCTCGACATCTTTGTCGAGTGGTGCAAATGATTTAAGATTGATATATCTCATGATAACTGAAATTTTTTTACCACTAGAACAGCATGCTGTATTTTATCTACGTCCTCTTGGCGAGAGAAAGAAATTCTGGACAATGCGTCGTGGTACGAACTGTTTTTATGGACGTAAAAGTGAGTAAGGTGGTGCAAATGCGATATAGTCTACTATCACAAGTTTATTCGTAGCTTTATTTTAATGAGTTATGCTAATATTTACAGATTGATGCCATAGTGGAAGCATATACCATGAGGCTTTAGCTTCTGACTGGTTAAAGGTACTTGTTTCAGGGGAAATTGGTCAAGGATTGGTTTTGTGGCTCGGCGAGTTACTCTTCACTGTGCTGCGGACAACTCTTTGCAAATACCGAATAACACACGATGCTGGAATAAGGAATGGATTGTGCGAGTACAACGACCGTTGTCACATACGTACATGAAGTATCAACATAGTCCAAAATACTTTCATTTGTGCTTAATGATGTTTGCCTCCGCAGATATGCTACTAGTATCACACATATATATAAACTCCATCCTCCATGGCTGCAGGATATCAAACAAGGCATTAGTGGCAGCAGTGTTTGCCACAAAGCCAAGTCTAGTGAACATGCAGTATGCTCCAATGTTGCCTTCGAGAGAGAAGCATTTGCCCTGATGGATGGGTTTGAGAGGGGCTGCATCGTTGGCCTTCGAGAGGCATGTAGGACATATCGGCGTATTGATCACCCCTTGAACCGTTCTGCTAATACTATGAGTCGTTATTGGTCGCAATGGGGACAGGAAGGTACACACACCTGGCGACAAGGCTTGGGTCGACCTCGGCGGACAATCTGCTTGGAGGAACATTTGGTCATGCGAAAGGTTGTGAGCACTCCGTGAGCATCGTTTTGCACACACCAGAGAATTGCAGCAGCTGGGGATACGCCTGTGTCTATTGATACCCTATACAGAGGGCTGGCAGAACGGGATCTGTCGTCTCCCTCGGGAAATGTCCATATGGATAGGTTTAGCATGATGTCATCACCAAATTGGGAGTAACTAGCTTCAATTATCTCCTGCACCTGGTGGAGGTGGCATGATATGTTCGATACTTGAATACATAGATATAACACAAATGTTTTAATTGTGTAATATGTAATATCTTTATTTCCTGTGAAGTGATTGGACTCTCTAAAGATTGGACCTGAGATACCTGATGCTAAAGGTCGTTGCTCTACCACCACTGCCACCAGGGTACATGCGTTATTTCCTATGAAATTTCAAAAGAATACGAAAAAATGTAAGTACATTTCTTATTCTGAAGTTTACATGAATGATTTGTTAATAGTGGATGTTATTACATCAATTGTATTGACCAGTTGCTTTCTTAGCTGGTGCTGTATACCATGCNCTACAAGTTCACACATGTTGCGGGACATGTGACAGCCAGGACAGGTCAACCCAGAGGACGGATACTCAGTTACACATGTCGTTGCAGGGCGGGACCTTTTCCCCCTACTGCCCCTTGTAAGCCACGTGAAATTTGTACATGCCGAGAAATGACGAGATAGTAGGGCGATTTCCGCCCGATGTCAGAAACAAGTGCTGAAGGAACACCCACCGAGAATGAGCTGACAGCATATAGCAGGGGCAACTTGCCCACACCAGCCCCTTCCCTCCCAACCATCAAGAACCATGGTGCGTATATGAAGTATGCTTTGTACTGTGCCCTCCTAACACCTCCCTCCCCCAACAAGGGAGACACATGTAGGAACTAAGGGAAGGAGTCAAGAGAGGATATAAGCAGTATTTGTTACAAAGGAGGGGTTCGTGATATCGGGTCTATCAGAGGCTGCGATACTCCGCGCCGGGAGAATCAGTTACATAAACTAGTCAGTTAGAATCGCGCTGAGAGAGGAAGTCAGTGCGATAGTTTACCGAGGATAGGGAGATCGGACCCCGGCCAAGTGAGTCAGTTCACTAGACAGTCGGTGCGACGAGCAGCAGGTGGCATTGTGTTCGGTACCGCCACACGGGGATGTGCAGGTAGTCAGGAGAATCATAACATTAAGGAGCAGCCATATCTCTGTGCCGAGAGAGTGATTCGGTCAGTCGATGCTGGGGTTTGGGCCTAGCTGAATTAGTTAAACCGTTACCAGAGTTACATCAGACAAGAAGTTTCACCCCACCGGGATGCGTGCCAGTCAGTCAGTCAGTCACCAGTCACCAGTCACCAGTCAGTCAGTTACAATTAGGCCCCAAGAAGGCGGAGTCGAGTGGTGAACTTCAACGAGAAGCACCATGTCGAGCGAGTGGGAGTAGTCCAGTGCAACCCAGTGCCAAGAGACGGGGAGGGGGCCCGCCAAGGGTCACCTTGCCGGGACATGGTAGAGAGGTAACGAGTCAGTACAACCCTACACTGCATATGGGAGCGAGTGCTGAGCTTCAACAAGAAGCACCATGTCGAGAGGAAGCCAGCTGAGTGCTACAAGCCAACCACAGCTAGACAAAGGGCCTGTAACAGGGGTCATCCCACTCACCAGATCTCATCTATTGCCGGAACCACTACCCCGCAACAAGTACAGATAAGTAGCAATGTCGTGACTCAGGGACGTGTCCTGTCACCTAATGCCCCCACAGCATCGGAAATGTAGCCAGAACATTGTAATCAGCCCTTCAGGCCAAGAACTCGTATGGTGTTAAAGTATGAGTAAACTCTCGGCACAAGGTGCCGGGAGAGTATGTATAAACTACTGGAAAAGTTCCGGGAATGTATGAATAAATTCCCAGGTAAATAAACATGATAAAACCCAAAACCTGATGAAGTAATGGTTTGATATACCCTACTACCCACTTAGTACCCCACAGGTGGGGAATAGCGTCAAACCATTAGATCTTAATTCCTCTCACAAAGAAAAGTGTGTGTGTGACTGGCTGGCCCGCGTCTGTGGAGCCTGACGCGTCTCTTGTCTAATGTTGGTAGCATCCTCTCGATTTTTCGAGATCTGCGCAGTGTGTAGGCCATCGGAATACCAACTGGCTGCCTTACAGTTTATCAAGATGTTAATTGGTCACACAATGTCAGACGAGGTTGACGCACTCCACTGCCAGTGTTGCAGGTAGTGAATGTTGTCTGTAATCTGAATTTGCTGGTTTCATTTCAATCAGTTCGTAAGGAAACCATTTGCTATACTGCTTTACTAAACAGGGCTACCTGGCCTCGTCTGGCATCGTCTAACACGACATACAGAGCCTGATGCTCTCGCAATATGCGTCTGATTGTAAGTCCTTATAAACATTTTCCTTTGCAGTTACTTTTCATTTCGGTTTGCATCAGCACGTAGCAGTGTCAACACTCTGGTGCGACTAATGATTTAAATCTATGATATTTAGTGGCAAGCAAAGGAACAAAGTTTTGTTGTTGACTTTTTGAAATGGTATCATGTGGATATTTGCTCTTTTCATGTCACCAAGCATTCCAGCTTTTTACTAAAGTTCCTCATATGATAGCAGCACTAATCGATATATTAAGGGCTTTGGAACCATTGGGTATTTTTTTTATTGTATTAACACGATACAACATTCTGCTCGTGGCGCAATTGTGTATATATTGGTCCTTAATTAATTCTTATGTGACTGATTATTCATGCACAGGGCAGTTTTAAATATTATACATGAGGTTTACCCACCCCTCATGTTAGGCTCATGGTGTTCATGTGTAATAATTTGTATATGTTTAAATGTAATCTGCGACTATGTATGCCTAGCTCTCGGTGCAATTGTATACATCTTTATTTTTATCAATGTAAATTATGACTGGTTGTTAAGGGTTGCCCATACTACCGAGGCCTCGCGCCGCTGGCCCTCGGGTTATACTGAAGGTTGTTTATTTTTATTAATATAAATGTGTATTTCTTTTGCTGATACCCACGGCTACGTACGACATGCTCACAGTGAAGTTCTCTATACCGTAATTTTTTTCAATGTATCAATAATTAGTGTTAGCTGTGCTAACGAAGTCGCAAGCTGGCTGCACTGGCATAAGGCTGGCTGTGTTTGGTTGTATTACTGGGTGCATCATGTTCGCAGCGCAATTATGCACACCTTAATTTTTTTTTATGTATGGCTGGTTGTTTCATGTTACCTGTGCGAACAATTATTTTATGTACATATTTTCGTGTTTTATTATTATAAATTCTATATAACCTCAAGATGGTGGCGGACCAAGGCTCGCTAGCAGATGGCGAGGGGACCCATGATGGAGGACACCTGTGGCAGTCGACGAGGGTGGCGATGGGCAATTGTCGTGTGTGCGTGGACCAGCGAATATGTGTACTATTTCATACCCTACACTAATACATGCACCAGTATCTACTAACTACTAAGTAATGCTTGCAATGCAATTGTATTTATTCCTACCTATGTTTTCTTTACATGTATGGCTGGTTGTTACATGTTACATGGACATAAATGGCTCAGAAATGACATTCTATGATGCTTATAAAAGGGTTTAGTGTCAAATAGTCCTTAGTTCTTTGATTTAAATAAAGTCTGATACCTGTGATATGAATTTGATGATCGTAGCTTTCGTCGATAGGGAATGGCAGACATATATGATGATAAGAAGGCTAATGGCAAAAATGGATGTTTTGCCTTGGTAGGAGTTAGGAGAAATAGCTTAAGCATATTTGGTCCATTTACCTTTGTCGGGGTTAGGAGTGAAGCCTATGATAATAATTTGATTGCTATAGCTTTAGTGGATTGCAAATGATGTCAAAATATTTTTATAACATAATGGTGGCAGATATCAAAAACGATGAAGACGATGGTGGTGCTCTCAAGCAGTCGCATCGGCGCGTCTGGCGGGAGAGAAACGAAGATATCGGACAACTGCAGCACCTTAAGCATATATCTGGCGAATCGAAGATGGTGGTGGTGGCACTCCTGATCGATGACAGTGGCACATGGTGGGCGAATGGGTAAATTCAAGCATGGGATTGATATGTGCGTGTATAATTGACACATACATGATTAGTATATGAACAATATATTTATGTGAGATTAGCATAGGCGACGTTTGCATATGCATACTTGTTTTGGGTTGTATAAGATATTTTTGTAACAAGGTGGAGTGACAGAGCATGAAGTTGCCTGAAGGAGCCATGTACTGGAACATTCTTGAGACAAGTTGGTGGGTGATGACATGGAATGACAGAGCGTGAGGTGGTTTTAAATGGTGGCACAATGCAGCTTGTTCTTGCATATATTCAACTTCATCCAGCTGCATTATGTAAGAGCCAGCCTCATTGTGCAAAACACATTTTTTGCAGGAAATTTGGCCAGTTTTGAGGGAAATTCGAGACATTTTGAGAGAAATGCTGGTTATTGTGAGCCTTTCAGAAGGGAAAAAGTACCTTTTTAAGTGTAAAAAGAGAAAAATGGGAAAGTCTAAGATGGCGCTCCGTTATCTACTTGTCTGTACCAGGACGCCAGTGTGTTAGTGCGCCAGTTTTCCTCTGCCCCTTGTACTCGCGAAGAAGAAAATAAGTATTAAAACTTACACTGATCAAACATAAATTAACATTGATGTTTAAATTGACATTTTAAATTCATAACGCACAGAACTGGACACCTTCACAGTAATGTAGATACACTTCCTAGGAGGCCATGTCATCTATTTTGTCATCATTGCGAACGCCAGGAAGAATAGAGTAGTGGCTCGCTGAAGGTAAAGAGGACAAGAATCCAATGTTCTCTACCTGGAGTGATGATGGTATTAGAAAATATCAGCTGAATGATCCCACATTGCGCCCAACTAAAGTGGAAAGAAGCTGGCTGTCGGCCTAAATTGTAAGAGATATCTAGACTGAGCGCAGCAGTCAAGACATACTGGTACAACGGAATTTTCTTGTACTGTACAATGGCGTACTTGACAGAAACTGGAACAGTAATAACGGAAAGCACACACGTTTACAGTTGGTTCTTCCAGAATGCGGGGTTCCAGAAATCTTAAACGAACTGTATAATGCGGCAGCCAGTGGGCACTTTAGAGTTAATAGGACCCTTGACAGAGTTAGACTGAAATTCTACAGGCTTCATTTTCGAAATGATGTTGAAAAGTGGTGCCAAATGTGCGACACCTGAACCACGAGGAAGGGTCAAAGACCAGGGAACAAGGTCACCTCCAGAAATACAATGTTGGAGCTCCATTCGAGACGATGGCAATATAAATTTTTTGCCTCTTGCCTGTCACACAGAGAGGTAATCCGTATCTACTGGAGGCCCAAGATTGCTTTACTAAGTGGCCTGAGGTCATTCCCCTCCAAAACCAAGAAGCACTTACTTAGGCCAATCCTACTAATATAATAAATGCGAAAGTCTGTGCGTATGTTTGTTACCACTCAGCTCCATAATGGCTGAACGTATTGTGATATAATTTGGTATGTAGTTACTTTAGGTCCTGAAATAGGACATAAGATACTTATTATCACGGTAAATTGTAAGGGTCCTGTGGAATTACAACAAAACCTCATTCTGCGACGGCTGGGTGCGTTACCGAACTCAGTTCCATAACAGCTGAACGAATTTTGATGAAATTTGGTATGTAGGTACTTAAGATCCTGGAATAGGACACAGGATACTTTTTATTCCGGAAAATTGTACGGGTCCTGTGAAATAACAACAAAACCTAATTCTGCAATGGCTGGGAACGTGACCGAAATATGTTTTTCCTCCGGCGTCAGAGCTTATCAGGCCGCCCAAGGACCTCTGAAATGTCTTATCGACTGCTATCAATCTATAACAAATGGGACCGAATGTTTAACGGGCCCTCCGAAGCCCGGAAGCGCTCAGATGTTATGCCACTAAACTGTCACCCATCCAAATGTGTGCCGCTGGGAACATTGCTTAATTTTGGTGATCGATTAAGATCTCTCAACCAAGCGCAAGAATTAGTACCTAGGTACACTTATTTCTAAAGTTACAACTTTATGAAACTCACATTTTGATTTTCATACATCGCCGCTTAAAAGCGGAAATGTAATTACGCGATAGTTGCATAGATACACTCCAAAAACAATACCCTACTTCTTGGCTATCAGGTAAAAAATATTTCCTTCCTTTTGGGTTCCCGTAATCTGTTAAAAATCTAGGCCAACACAGTATAGTTTACTATTATGTTTTCACATAAATGAATTGTCTTTTCCCAATTTATTAAATAGTGTATCACTGTAAAACACAATTGTACCCGGGCGAAGCCGGGCCGGTTCACTAGTGCACTTATAAAGCATGTATTCTCTAGGTTTATGGTGACACTAGAACTCCATTTCTATCAGAGAAAATATTTGAAGCTGCGGTGTTCCAGGCAGTAACAAAGATACTGGGAATGATAAAGACTAGGACTACAGCCGTACACCCTCAGTCGGATGGAACGTTCGCGTGACTTAACCTCTATCTTGATGAATACCTGTCGACATTTGTAACAGATAACCAAATGGACTAGGATTTAAAGGAGTAATTGTTTCTTCATGCTTACAGCTCAGGTTTTCAGGAGCCCACAAGGATAACACCTTTAAGGGCACTGTTTGTAAGAGAGTTGCACCTCTTAAATAACCTGCTGTTTGGCCGACCGACCTGATTATGTAATTATGCAAGTGAATTACATACCAGACTTAATGGTATTCATGAATGTGCTCGAAAGCACCTCAGAATAAATAGTGAAACGATGAAGACACGGAATGATAGGAGAATTTCGGACGAGGCATTCGAAGAATAACAACTGGTGTAGCTGTGCAGCCCCCATAGGAGAGAGATGCACTGCCCATAGCTACAAAACTGTTGGAAAGGCACCTACAGGACTCTGAATAAGATTAATGGTATGGTATTTCGTATTTATCGTCATGGCTCTCGGGCTAAGCCGAAGGTTATCCAAATCGACCGAATGACCCTCTACAAGGGTCCTGACATTGCAGAGACTGTTCGGGACGAACAGACTTGAGGAGGGGGCAGTGTTATGCGCTCCCTGCTTCGCACGCATCCCGTGCGAAGGATTAGAAGTGAAGGACAAATTAGTTATGTGATAGTGGCTGTGTCAAGTCAAAGGAATGTTTTGAATGACAGGCGAGCGAACCACATATATTTTGCGGCACGCGCTGCTGACCCTGGTTGAATGGCGTTTATGTATTTATCTGAATCAGTTTGCTGCCCTTGTGTCTCTCAGCTAGACTTGGGGTGTGGCGAACCTTCCAGGTCAAGCCAGCGACCATAAAAATAGCATGGGGACCGCGAGCCGGCAGTTGTTGATTGGATCAATTTATGTGATGGAAAACTAACGAGAAGAGAAGCGCATGGCAAGAGAAGTGATCAGCGGGGGGGAAATCTGCGACTGCGAACATCAGAGTAGTTAAGTGTACATCAGCAGACAGTACTACTGGACTGGATGTATTTGTGAAAGTCATTACAAATTATGGTAAGAGATATACTGAATGAGTGCTAATGATGATAATGGATTAATTGACTATAAACAAACAGAGACATTAAGAAGGGCATTTATTACAATTTAAATATACATTAAACACTTCGCTTTCTGTTAAATAAAAATAGAAATAGTGGAGACAGAAAATTAAATACTGTAAATAAAAGTTGTGTGAATAAATTAAAAATCAAATTAAGGTCTTTGATGCTTAGTAAGACTTCCGTCCCTCACGACATTTTACCTTCAAAAAGGCCCTTTTTCCCCTCTTAAACGCTCACAAACGCCAGAATTTCTCTCAAAATTTCCCGAATTTCCCTCAAAGCTAGCAAAATTTCCTGCAAAAATGTGTTTTGGACAATGAGGCTGGCTCTTGCACAATGCGGCTGGATGCAGTTGAAATTGTGTAATAGCCATTCGCATTGTGCAACCATTTACAACCACCTCACGCTCGGTCATTCCATGTCATCACCCACTATCTTGTCTCAAGAACGTTCCAGTGCATTGCTCCTTCAGGCAACTTCATGCTCTCCACCTTGTTACGAACATATATTCTACAACCCAATCTAATTAGGTATATGCAAATGTCGCCTATGATAATATCACATAAAGTAATTTTTCATTTACGAAGGTTATTCGGAAAGTAAGGTCCGATTTCTTATAAAACATAAACAATAACAGATAAAAAAAAAAAGCCTTTTTTATTTAATTCCCCCACCGGCTGGGTCGCAGGTAGCTTGCGGGCTTATCTCAACGTGCTTCGGGACTATAAGCTAGGTCGCATCGTTTATTTCGTATTGCACGTCGAAGTTTAGTCAGGGAGTGCAGTAAGCGGCTGCATGGATTGTTACCCTTGCTGCATAAACTCGACTAACACGACTCCATGTATATCCAAAAACAAGGTTGCCATAAGCCAGCGTGTTGAGATTGTCCACTTGGCCTTGACTTTGACTGGTGATGTCAGGTGATGCCATTCCATTGACTGACGTTTAGACTCTGGGATAATGTGAGAAACCCACGTCTCTTCCCCTGTGACAATCTTCTCTAAAAGTTGATCACCTTCCTTATGATATCGGCCTAAAACATCAAGAGCACAAGCTATTCTTTTCATTTGGTGTTCCTCAGTAAGCAGCCTGGAAACCCAACGTGTCCACAATTTTTGAAATTGCAAATTTTCAGAGACAATTTTGTGCAAATTTTTTCTACCCGCATTTGGAAATTCCAATGCTAAAGTTGAAATTGTGAATCACCGGTCTTCACGCATCTTTTCGTCCACGGCTTTGACCAAATCTTCTGTGATCACTGATGGTCGGCCTGATCGCGGATCATCATGGACACTTTCCCGTCCGTCCTTAAAGCTCTCACCTGCTTACGCACTTTGCTGTCACTCATCGCATTGGGGCCATACACTTGACTTATCTGTCGATGAACGTCCACTGCTAAAACGTTCCTTGCTGTCAAAAACCGAAACCCTGGCCGTATTTCACAGACGGCGGGCTGATCAATTATTTTAAACATTTTGAACTGACACTGTAAACAGCACACTGCAACAATACCAATGCAAATGGCGTCGTTTGACGAGCAAGGCATGCCGGGAGTAGGTGCGCATGCGCTTTACAATATTCGCAAGACATTCGATTAGCTACGGCGATTTGGATCTTACTTTCCGAATCACCCTCATACTAATCACGCCTATGCTAATCGTGCACGCGAAATCAATCAATCACATGCCATCTTGCCTTCATCGTCGCCATCGCCTGCCAACCCTCATCATCTTGTATACCCCGCAATCAATCACATGCCATCTTGCCTTCATCGTTGCCATCGCCTGCCAACCACCATCATCTTGTATACCCCGCTTACAAACTACCGTTCGTGCTCGCTAGAGTGTAGCAAAATTGCATTTCCTCATTCGCCCACCAGGTGCCACTGTCATCGACCAGGAGTTCCATCACCACCACCTGTCAGACCCTGTCGCGCAACAATTTTCATGTCATCGGGTTATATAAGTTATAAATATATTATAACTAAAGAAAGCCTTCCGCGGATAGGTGCAAAAGTTATTTAATTTTATTTTT
>NQII01005420.1:28208-58849 GCA_002778355.1 Clitarchus hookeri
GGGGGGGGGGTATGGGGGCTACACGATATTAGTCAAGTGAACCAGCTTTTTTGGCTTCTCAGTGTAATTAAGATGAATAAAATACAGCGAGGGAACATGTGTGTTGGTAATAATAAATAGTTAGTTAAAGCACTGAAAAATAACTTCATTAGAAAAATTCAAATCATAATGGTATTGAACTGCACTGCAATGGAAACGACGCTTACCGCTTGTTTACCGCACACGTTGTTACGGTTGAGTCCCGGTGTGAAATTCCTACCTAAGCATTTACCTAANCGCTTACCGCTTGTTTACCGCACACGTTGTTACGGTTGAGTCCCGGTGTGAAATTCCTACCTAAGCATTTACCTAAGAGCAACGCCACAGAGTTCATCAACACCAGGCCGGAACCGAATTCAGCAACGATAGAACAATGGCGCGAAGACGCCTCAGAAGAGCTGGAATATCAAAACGGCAGACTGAGAGTGATTGCAGCAATCAGGGGAGAATGTACCACACGACGCGTGGCAACAGGGGATCCGCTGAGCCAGTGCTGATCTAAGAGCATTTTACCTAAGAGCAGTCAACCTGGAGGAGCCCGCCACCGACGCACGAGGGAAACCAATCAAATCACAGTACGTCAATAGTCACGTGGTGGGGCGAGAAGTGTGATATAGACGTCTACGACCGAGAGGGGTCGTCGTCTCCTTCGAACTTCAGCCGTGACACCAGCTGTTCCTGGGGGCAGCGTCCGTCAGCGGGTCCGGGTGCGAGGCTAGGGTGAGTTCCTTTCTATATAAGTGATCCTCCTTCTTAACTAATACCTTTCCTTATGTCCTTCCCCCAACACTTCCCTTTGAACTTAAATCTTTAATTGGATATCATTGTATACTCTTCTAACTTGAGATCAAGTAAAGACTTTATTAATTATTTCTACAATCCCTTACAGCTATCTGAGTTTATCCTGTTTTCCTTGAACTTAACATATCCTAAGAGTGTTATGAGCCACCAAGGCTCATAACAACGTGAAATCTAACCGACTCACAACATGTGAAGTACCTTTCAGACAACTGTTAACACCTACTGTGTTACATTTTGGATCGTCGTTACACTTTTGTGTGTTTCTGATGCTACACAGATTCGTGTTACGATTTTTTGCGTTTTCCCTAGTTAAGTAAAATCTTTACATGTTTTTCCTTTATGTTTATTCCTTTTTAGAAAAATACGCCTCTTGTGGAACGAGATATAAGTACGTACGGGTGACATGGTGGCTTAGAAATATACGTACTTATTTCGAAATAAATATAAAGTTTTCTCTACCATAAAATTAATTTGAAAAACTTGAATACGTCTTTAACATATAGAAGATACTGTTTCTCATCTCCATTAATTATTTCCAACAAAGTTTAAAGAAATTCATAAAAAAAAAATCTCCGTTATCAGAACTACCACGAAATAAGGTACCAAACTGAACAACCTCACCCCTTCGTGCAGCGCAATGGAATCTCCCGACTCACTCTACGCGTTTTGGTATTCTGCGCATGATATTCTCATTCGGATTGNTCGTGCAGCGCAATGGAATCTCCCGACTCACTCTACGCGTTTTGGTATTCTGCGCATGATATTCTCATTCGGATTGCATTCTACAACGCACAGCATTTGAGCGCATTCATCTTAATAATATTTTGCGTGACAACTTGTTCTTCTTAGGCATTACCAACACGCCTATTTTATATCTGGCTTCATTTGTGTTATTTATAAATGGAACATCTTAATTTATAATTACAAGTTCGATTTACATAAAAGTAAAATTATTTCATCTTAAAAGAAAAAACAAAACAAACAAACACGTCATACAACGGGTTTATTTTCAGAGGTTTGATTCCAAGAAGTATGAAGGTACCGCGAACTGTGAAGTATTGGTTTGGGCGGTCGGGCAACAAAACGGCAAGGTAATCGACTTTGGAGGCGAGAGAGATTATTTCTGCCGTTATTGATGAGGTCGTGCTCCGCCTGACGGAAGGGCTGGCTATAGAAGACTCGGCTCGCTCGTGCCACTAGACAGAGACTGCAGCCCGGAGCACTATATCGTGACCACCGCCACAGCTGTTGCTCCAACTCTCCCCCTNTGCCACTAGACAGAGACTGCAGCCCGGAGCACTATATCGTGACCACCGCCACAGCTGTTGCTCCAACTCTCCCCCTCCCTGTGCCGACGCACAAAGTTGAATGCCGAGGATGATCTACTCAACCGCTCCTACACCTACCTCCACAATGTCTCATCTAATACACTAGAAGCATATACCTGGCAGTTCTATACAAATAGCATAGGATAGCGTGCGAGAAAAACCTAGTATTGGCTTCTCACGAAAAAAAATTAGCACTTTTGAAAGTCCTCTCATTTGGATTAATAGTTAATAAATGTATTTATTTTAGCCTTAGACGTTAACTTCCAAGTGCGTGGAATATACACACTGTGTTCATTACTTACCCGACGATAATTATTCTAAAATATGATTTAAGGTTAAAAATTTGCTGAAAGAAAGAAGTAGCTAGGGCCTCAATTGCGCTTACTTTGCCGTGAACAGCTAATAGAAACACGTGTTAATATTATTAAATTATCAGAATTATTCAGAAATGTATATATTACTAGCTTATGCAGGGAGTTTGTTCGCGTGGAATTCGTGTTTTCATTACAACGTTCTTTAAATAGTAAGCATACGTTTAATATATAAAACATATTTTAAAACAGAAAGTGGAATCTAAAACAACTCCAAAACTATGAAAGGTGTGGATGTTAAGTTTGGAGTTGTTATTAGTAATCGGCTGTGTCAACTTTCAAGTTAGGCTTTTTACAATACTTCTTTGTAAATGGTGTTCTTTATTAGTGAATATAACCATTTTACAAATGGTTTATTTCTTCGAAACTGTCAACCATGTTTTTGTATATTTATGGAACTTTCACGAAGTTTAGTGTTAATAGTAAAACCTATTATTTTTTTCTCAATACAATATTTAATCCCAATTTCAGCCTTAATGATTTCAATTTTTAAAAATCTCTCAATCCCACTTTAGTGGCTGCCTACGTTACATAATGAAAGTTTCCTTAAAATTTCATGTTCTTTGGACCAATGGTTGAGGCCGGGCGTTAATATGGTAGTCAGTCATTTTTTGCTCTCATATTTATAGATTATCTTCAGAAAAAATTTTCAATTGCTGAAACAATTTACATATTAATAGTTAGTTTTCATTGTTTGATTTTTGGCCGTTGTTAAATAAACATTACCGTAGAAAAAAGAAAGATTAATTAGCGACATGACATTTTAGTCGATTCGTGGCAAAATTTTTATTTGAAAGTTTTTGGTTCATTTGTATAGAGAAATCTCTTTGCCATCTTTAATTACTTGTTTATAGAGCGAAATATCAATTTATTAATTAGGAAATAATCAAGCAAAATTAGCCTAAAGTTTGATTTTTCCTATTTCTTAATGAAAACTATTGAGTTTTAGGAAAAACTATAGCGAAAAAATAAAAGTAATAAAATAACCTGTAGATTTTCGACCCTGCAAGTCCTACTAGCTCCTTCTAAACACAAAACAGTCCTGACTTTTGTCATGAATGTCAATTCTAGCCTGTTGAATAACGAATAAATATATGAGCTAGAGTGTTTTAATAAAGAAATATTTCAGTGTGCACAGTGCCTGGGCCAATAATGCTTCTCACAGCCTGTGAACGATGCGCAGCATATTTGGTTTTACGAGAATTATCCACTGCATAATTATAGGTACAGGTAACTTCCACAAATCTGGTCACTCACCAGGAAAACGCACAAAATATCGATCGGTCAGTGATACCTTACGCTTGCTGTACACATTATTGTTCATGGGTATAATGATACATTGCACTTGTTAAAAACATTAATAGACATAAGTATACATTTACATTGAGCTTGCTGTACATTTAACTAGTCATAAGTATAATGATACCTTGCGCTTGTTGTACACATTACTAGATATAAGTATAATGATACCTTGTGCTTGCTGTACACATTACTGGTCATAGGTAT
Organism: Clitarchus hookeri; assembly: GCA_002778355.1. Taxonomy (NCBI): domain Eukaryota; kingdom Metazoa; phylum Arthropoda; class Insecta; order Phasmatodea; family Phasmatidae; genus Clitarchus; species Clitarchus hookeri. The sequence continues at coordinate 32,254 of NQII01005420.1, forward strand.
AATGATACCTTGCGCTTGTTAAACACATTAATAGACATAAGTATACATTTACATTGAGCTTGCTATACATTTAACTAGTCATAAGTATAATGATACCTTGCGCTTGTTGTACACATTACTAGATATAAGTATAATGATACCTTGCGCTTGCTGTACACATTACTGGTCATAGGTATAATAATACCTTGTGCTTGTCGTACACATTATTGGTTATAATTATAATGATACCTTGTGCTTGTTGTACACATTACTGGTCATAAGTATAATGATACCTTGCGCTAGTTGTACACATTACCGGTCATAAGTATAATAATACCTTGTGCTTGTTGTACACATTACTGGTCATAAGTATAATGATGCCTTGCATTTGTTGTACACATTACTGGTCATAATTATAATGATACCTTGCGTTTGCTGTACACATTACTAGATATAAGTATAATGATACCTTGTGCTTGCTGTACACATTACTGGTCATAGGTATAATGATACCTTGCGCTTGTTAAACACATTAATAGACATAAGTATACATTTACATTGAGCTTGCTATACATTTAACTAGTCATAAGTATAATGATACCTTGCGCTTGTTGTACACATTACTAGATATAAGTATAATGATACCTTGCGCTTGCTGTACACATTACTGGTCATAGGTATAATAATACCTTGTGCTTGTCGTACACATTACTGGTCATAATTATAATGATACCTTGCGCTTGTTGTACACATTACTGGTCATAAGTATAATGATACCTTGCGCTAGTTGTACACATTACCGGTCATAAGTATAATAATACCTTGTGCTTGTTGTACACATTACTGGTCATAAGTATAATGATGCCTTGCATTTGTTGTACACATTACTGGTCATAATTATAATGATACCTTGCGCTTGCTGTACACATTACTGGTCATAGGTATAATAATACCTTGTGCTTGTCGTACACATTATTGGTTATAATTATAATGATACCTTGTGCTTGTTGTACACATTACTGGTCATAAGTATAATGATACCTTGCGCTAGTTGTACACATTACCGGTCATAAGTATAATAATACCTTGTGCTTGTTGTACACATTACTGGTCATAAGTATAATGATGCCTTGCATTTGTTGTACACATTACTGGTCATAATTATAATGATACCTTGCGTTTGCTGTACACATTACTGGTCATAGGTATAATAATACTTTGCGCTTGTTATACGAATTACTGGTCAAAAGTATAATAATACATTGTGCTTGTTGTACACATTATTGGTCATAGGTATAATGATGCCTTGCATTTGTTGTATACATTAATAGTCATAATTATAATGACACCTTGCGCTTGCTGTACACATTACTGGTCATAGGTATAATAATACCTTGTGCTTGTTGTATACATTACTGGTCATAGGTATAACAATACCTTGTGCTTGTTGTACACATTACTGGTCATAAGTATAATAATACCTTGTGCTTGTTGTACACATTACTGGTCATAAGTATAATAATACCTTGTGCTTGTTGTACACATTACTGGTCATAAGTATAATAATACCTTGTGCTTGTTGTACACATTACTGGTCATAAGTATAATAATACCTTGTGCTTGTTGTACACATTACTGGTCATAAGTATAATAATACCTTGTGCTTGTTGTACACATTACTGGTCATAAGTATAATAATACCTTGTGCTTGTTGTACACATTACTGGTCATAAGTATAATAATACCTTGTGCTTGTTGTACACATTACTGGTCATAAGTATAATAATACCTTGTGCTTGTTGTACACATTACTGGTCATAAGTATAATAATACCTTGTGCTTGTTGTACACATTACTGGTCATAAGTATAATAATACCTTGTGCTTGTTGTACACATTACTGGTCATAAGTATAATAATACCTTGTGCTTGTTGTACACATTACTGGTCATAAGTATAATGATACCTTGCGCTAGTTGTACACATTACCGGTCATAAGTATAATAATACCTTGTGCTTGTTGTACACATTACTGGTCATAAGTATAATGATGCCTTGCATTTGTTGTACATATTACTAGACATAATTATAATGATACCTTGTGCTTGCTGTACACATTACTGGTCATAGGTAAAATAATACCTTGTGCTTGTTGTATACATTACTGGTCGTAGGTATAATAATACCTTGCGCTTGTTGTACACATTACTGATCATAAGTATAATGATACCTTGCGCTTGCTGTACATATTACTGGTCAAAGGTATAATAATACCTTGTGCTTGTTGTACACATTACTGGTCATAAGTATAATAATACCTTGTGCTTGTCGTACACATTACTGGTCATAATTATAATGATACCTTGCGCTTGCTGTACACATTACTTGTTATAGGGATAATGATGCCTTGCATTTGTTGTACACATTACTAGTCATAATTATAATGATACCTTGCGCTTGCTGTACACATTACTGGTCATAGGTATAATAATACCTTGTGCTTGTTGTATTCATTAATGGTCATAATTATAATGATACCTTGCGCTTGTTATACACATTAATAGACATAAGTATAAATATACATTGCCCTTGCTGTACATTTAACTAGTCATAAGTATAATGATTCTTTGCGCTTGTTCTACACACTACTAGATATAAGTATAATGATGCCTTGCGCTTGCTGTACACATTACTGGTCATAGGTAGAATGATATTTTTGCACTTGTGATACACATTAATAGACATAAGTATAATGATACCTTGCGCTTGCTGTACACATTACTGGTCATAGGTATAATTATATTTTTGCACTTGTGATACACATTAATAGATATAAGTATAATGATACCTTGCACTTGTTGTACACATTACTGGTCATAAGTATAATGACACCTTGTGCTTGTTGTACACATTACTGGTCATAAGTATAATGTTACCTTGCGCTTTCTGTACATATTACTGGTCATAGGTATAATGATGCCTTGCGCATGTTGTATACATTACTGGTCATAATTATAATGATACCTTCCTCTTGCTGTACTCATTACTGGTCATAAGTATAATGATACCTTGCACTTGTTGTACACTTTACTGGGCATAAGTATAATGATACCTTGTCCTTGTTGTACACATTACTGGTCATAATTATAATGATACCTTGCGCTTGTTATACACATTACTTGTCATAAGTTTAATGATACCTTGCGCTTATTGTACACATTACTAGACTTTAGTATATTGATACGTTGCCCTTGTTGTACATATTACTGGTAATCAGTATAATGATACCTTGCGCTTGCTGTACTCATTACTGGTCATAAGTATAATGATACCTTGTGCTTGTTGTACACTTTACTGGGCATAGGTATAATGATACCTTGCCCTTGCTGTACACATTACTGGTCATAGGTATAATAATACCTTGAGCTTGTTGTACACATTACTGGTCATAAGTATAATGATACCTTGTGCTTGTTGTACACATTACTGGTCATATGTATAAGAATACCTTGTGCTTGTTGTACACATTACTGGTCATAATTATAATGATACCTTGCGTTTGCCTTACACATTACTGGTCATAGGGATAATGATGCCTTGCGCTTGTTGTACACATTAAAGGTCATAATTATAATGATACCTTGCGCTTGTTATACACATTAATAGACATAAGTATAAATATACATTGCGCTTGCTGTACATTTAACTAGTCATAAGTATAATGATACCGTGTGCTTGTTGTACACATTACTGGTCATAGGTATAATGATATTTTTGCACTTGTGATACACATTAATATATATAAGTATAATGATACCTTGCACTTGTTGTACACATTACTGGTCATAAGTATAATGCTACCTTGTGCTTCTTGTGCACATTACTGGTCATAATTATAATGATACCTTCCGCTTGCTTTACTCATTTATGGTCATAAGTATAATGATGCCTTGCATTTGTTGTACAAATTACTGCTCATAAGTATAATGATACCTTGCGCTTGTTATACACATTACTAGCCATAAGTATAAATATACATTGCGCTTGCTGTACATTTAACTGGTCATAAGTATNGTGATACACATTAATATATATAAGTATAATGATACCTTGCACTTGTTGTACACATTACTGGTCATAAGTATAATGCTACCTTGTGCTTCTTGTGCACATTACTGGTCATAATTATAATGATACCTTCCGCTTGCTTTACTCATTTATGGTCATAAGTATAATGATGCCTTGCATTTGTTGTACAAATTACTGCTCATAAGTATAATGATACCTTTCGCTTGTTATACACATTACTAGCCATAAGTATAAATATACATTGCGCTTGCTGTACATTTAACTGGTCATAAGTATNCGCTTGTTATACACATTACTAGCCATAAGTATAAATATACATTGCGCTTGCTGTACATTTAACTGGTCATAAGTATAATTATACCTTGTGCTTGTTATACACAATACTGGTCATAATTATAATGATACATTGCGTTTGCTGTATACATTACTGGTTATAAGTTTAATGATACCGTGTGCTTGTTGTACACATTACTGGTCATAAGTATAATGATACCTTGCGCTTGTTGTAGACATTACTTGTCATAAGTATAATGATACCTTGCGCTTGCTGTTCTCATTACTAGTCATAAGTGTAATGATGCCTTGCGCTTGTTGTGCACATTACTGGTCATAATTATAATGATACCTTCCGCTTGCTGTACACATTACTGGACATAAGAATAATAATACCTTACACTTACTGTACACATTACTGGTCATAAGTATAATGATACCTTGCGCTTGTTGTACACATTACTTGTCATAAGTATAATGATACCTTGCGCTTGCTGTTCTCATTACTAGTCATAAGTGTAATGATGCCTTGCGCTTGTTGTGCACATTACTGGTCATAATTATAATGATACCTTCCGCTTGCTGTACACATTACTGGACATAAGAATAATAATACCTTACACTTACTGTACACATTACTGGTCATAAGTATAATAATACCTTACACTTACTGTACACATTACTGGTCATAAGTATATTGAACAATGTGTGAAGCAATAGGAATGGNATAATAATACCTTACACTTACTGTACACATTACTGGTCATAAGTATATTGAACAATGTGTGAAGCAATAGGAATGGAGTCTATATGCGAGGGCATTCCCCTTTACTTAAAATATTTTACCTGCCTTTCATAGGAAAAACTATTTCCCTTCTTGGGAAAGTGATATCCTTCCCTGAACAGTAATAATGAATGATGACTGCTAAAAGGAATCCTATCCACTTATAAATTATGACAACTTAGCTTGATGCATACTTCACATGGAAAGCACTGGATGAAATACACATTAGACCACAGACGACTGGGATTTTTTGACTCTCAAAAGCAAGGTTTTCTGAGCGGTGCTAAATTTGGTGTCGTTCTTGGTGTTGGTACCTAATTTCACATCAGACACAAATTGGAGACATGCAAATGCCAAATCGCAAGTAGTATATATAAATGGGGGTTCTGGGACACCTGGCTCCTGGCTCCTGGCTCCTGGCTCCTGACAGGGGGCAAATGGCGCTTCCTCCCCGTGGCNCTGGCTCCTGGCTCCTGGCTCCTGACAGGGGGCAAATGGCGCTTCCTCCCCGTGGCAACCGATGACGTCACCGCGGCGCGCACGCTTCGCAAGACGTCCGTCTGTACACAAGGCTCTCAAACGGCTGACGTTCGTCTCTACGCGAGGCTCTAAAAAGGCGCTCGTTTCTGTGCGAGGTTCTCACAATTTCTTTCGAAAATGAATTTATTTTATTTTAATTTTTTTAATTAAATTTTTTTAACTAACTAGCTACGCGAAGCTCTCGAATCCAGCAAGTCAGGTTAGCTAAAGAATGTTAAAACCTAGTCATTTAAGCCCTATGCTAACTTATAAGCCTAGTGGATGAACCGTTTAAGATGTAGGCACCAAATCCGTAACATATGCCAAGGCACCAACAAGGATAATTACCAAATAGTCATTTAAGCCCTATACTAACTTATAAGCATAGTTGGACGTAATTTCCGAACCATTTAAGATGTTGACACCTTAAAGAAAAAAGTTTATTTCGTACTCTACCTCCATTTGGGACATGTTTGCCATTGTGAACATGAATACTGAACGGATTAACTGAAATAAACCCGCTGGAGATGGNCAACCGATGACGTCACCGCGGCGCGCACGCTTCGCAAGACGTCCGTCTGTACACAAGGCTCTCAAACGGCTGACGCTCGTCTCTACGCGAGGCTCTAAAAAGGCGCTCGTTTCTGTGCGAGGTTCTCACAATTTCTTTCGAAAATGAATTTATTTTATTTTAATTTTTTTAATTAAATTTTTTTAACTAACTAGCTACGCGAAGCTCTCGAATCCAGCAAGTCAGGTTAGCTAAAGAATGTTAAAACCTAGTCATTTAAGCCCTATGCTAACTTATAAGCCTAGTGGATGAACCGTTTAAGATGTAGGCACCAAATCCGTAACATATACCAAGGCACCAACAAGGATAATTACCAAATAGTCATTTAAGCCCTATACTAACTTATAAGCATAGTTGGACGTAATTTCCGAACCATTTAAGATGTAGACACCTTAAAGAAAAAAGTTTATTTCGTACTCTGCCTCCATTTGGGACATGTTTGCCATTGTGAACATGAATACTGAACGGATTAACTGAAATAAACCCGCTGGAGATGGNCCTCCATTTGGGACATGTTTGCCATTGTGAACATGAATACTGAACGGATTAACTGAAATAAACCCGCTGGAGATGGGCTAACCTCATTTACAATCAATTACTGTTCATTGAAAACTGCACGCACAGGTCTGCGTGCAATAAAACTGTATTTCTGAGAACCCCAGAACCGGACTAGCATTCTCGTTGGGTAACAGAGCACCATGTAACATAATAAGGTGTTGCGAAATGAGTTTCTTTTACCATTTCAATTTGCCAGCCAGGCAATCCAAGTCATAAGAAACAAACAGCCTAATGCAGTAAATTATTTTCCTTGCCAGGCAATCTAAAGCCTGCTTTATTCTTTTAGATTTTTTTTTCTGTCGACTACAGGATTAGTTGGGCACGACCCAGTTGAAGCATCTTTTACGGTGCGCCTCTGAACAGCGCGTTTTCCATCATCTGAACATGATTACGTTGTGGTCCTCTCCGCCTTACAACGATGCTCAAGACTATACGTTCCTTACCAACTGTGGCTACGTAAATATTCTGCTTTGACGTTTATTCGCAATATTACATTAATCATGTGGAAATGTAAATTCGGTTCAACTACATAAATTATTAACAACTTGAAAAATACGTCATGAATTTCACAAATTGTTGGTTTGTCATGCGCTCATTACCTGCAGTTTCGCTTTTCGTGAGATAAAATCTATGTATACACTTGTTATGCACTTGAAAATTAAACAAAATGTTATGCCGAAACAACACCTAAAATTAAAATCTTTAATATAAAATGACATTAATTTTACTTTTCATTAAATTTCTCGTTTAAATTACTTTCAAGAAATCTCATCATATTTGATCGCCTACAATTAGGATTTGTAATCAAACTAGGGTACGGCAGATATAAATCAAACCGAGTTTCTGCTCACGACTACGTTTCCATCACAATACTTCCGAGAGTTTGATGTTTTGACTGGAATAATAAATACATTTTTACTTATTAGTGTAGGTAGTCTTCTGAAGCAAAAAGCACCATAGACTCACATCAGGTGTAAGGGATCTTTTTGCCTTTGAGATTATTAAATAACGAGGAACTCCTCGTTGTAATGCGGAAGTTTAGGCAGCTCTTGATAACATCGGCTCGTAGCCTTTGGATGGAGAAGCGAGGTGAGTATGGGGAAGCTTCGGAAATAAATGTCGGGGTAATTGGAAAATCCCGAGAAAACCCGCTGACGAGTGGCATCGTCTGCCACGATTCACACGAGTGAAAATCTAGAAGCGATCCTGCCGGAGATCGAAATGGTTGAAGGCGAGAGCTCTAGCCACTGCGTTATTTATTATGAATAAGTTTTTCGTCAGAATACATTACATTTGTGTCCCCGACTGTCAAAACCAGGAAAAAGATTGTCAGTAACGATTGGGAAGCCAAGAATATATGGTTCGTTGAAATTAAGCATTTTATTGCCTTATCTACTCTCTGAAAAAGTGCTGGTCTCTTCCTACATAACGTTATATTTTACAGTATGAATTATTTTTTAATATTATATAAACAGTTTCATTACGGAAAACATTATTTAATACCCTTATTAACCTTTTGATTTAAAAGTTATTGCATTATGTCGATGTGTTATTTATATTAAAACGAGGCCTTAAAAGAAACTGTCTACTCCGTTTTGATCTGCTTCGTTCCAAACGAAATAATTGGTTTATTGCGAAGGACACGAATAAAAGAGAGATTAAAATATTGGTAAAATGTGATTTGTTGTATAAAATAGCTTTCTCAAGCTTAAATAAATAGAGAACTTGTAATTGGCTACTGGAAAAATAAATTTTAATCGATTGCATTATTATGCTTCTGCACTTTTTAAAATGTGGTTTTATGATTTTGATGCAATTTAATCAAAAAACAACGGGGAAATTAAAAAAAAACCTTAACATTCGGTGACACTTAAACAATATTTTTTCCTACCACACGAAAAAATTGAAAATTTTAAAAAATTTAATTCATTAATTTTTTTTATGTTATACATTTTATTTGGGANTGACACTTAAACAATATTTTTTCCTACCACACGAAAAAATTGAAAATTTTAAAAAATTTAATTCATTAATTTTTTTATGCTATACATTTTATTTGGTAAAATTTTAAAACACTTTTGAGTACTTGAATTTCTTTAAATAAATTACATTCCACTAGATTTCAATAACTAAGTTAATAAAAGGTTTATTTTGACGCCAAAGACCATCCCGATTTCAGTTCAATTTACCATCATAAACATTAAGTTGAAATAATGGCTGAATTTACTTTCCTTACATTTGATAACTAACGTCTCTGTTAACATCATGATATACAGTAATTAATTCGTCGATCAGTCATATTAAAAATATGTTAAAAGTTCACATTTTGCAATTACATCATTTTTGTACGACGTAGAACATATTTTAATTTTTCACTGCAAACATCCTTTAAATCACGATTTTATGCAAACATGTTGGGCGGTTTTTTTTAACCTTTATTTTCAACAGTGGTCAGTGTGCAATCGCACAAATACGTTATGCAGTCAGAAGCGAAAGAGTCGCTTATACCACAATCTCCAGCCACACAAGCAAGGAACCTGGGGCCACTGGCCAGCGCCGTGTTTCAACGCTGTTCGTCAATATGAACTCGGTAAAATACTCGCTAGCCGACCGCCCACACAGAGTGCGCAGCATGCTAGCAGATAATCAGATACAATGCCCTTCTTAAGAGCGCCACCCAGGCAATCAGAATACGGGCACGCCCACATCAAGGGAACCGTCACATCACTTAGTGTATGTGTACTTATCTACTCTGTGGTGCAGTCACCTGGTGTTTCTGGCATCAGAAGCTGTAATTTTCTTTAAAAAATGGCTTCGTATTTCTGCTTGGAGTCTTTCTTGAGCAGAACAAGAAAGGATCCGAAGATAGTAGTAATATATACAACACATCACTCTTACACTGTTTACAAGTAAATATTCTCGAAACCATATGTATATACTGCCATAATGTTTATTTCTTGCTTCGGTATTTTCTTCAGAACTTTACTAACATGTAATAAAGCATGTTTATTTGTAGTTACCTCATGCATTTACAGTTTATGTATATTGGGTTTCATAGTGTAGCATCCAAAATATTTAACATACTGAATTTTCGTTTTTTTTTAAAAAGGTTTTTAAAAATTTGATATATAGTCCATTCTCGGTTACTTCCGTCTTTTAGAAACCCCCGCTTAAGTTAAAATTTCAGAATATTCCTCCACCTGAAGCAAACATAGCTTAACTTAGTCAAGAAAATTACATCAATGGGACAATGCACCGCGTTAGTGCGCACTCAGTGTAACAATATTTTGCATAAGAACTAATTCTTTTTAGGCATTACCAACAATGTATTTTATTCATATAAATTATGTATGAAGTATTTAATTTAGTAGGTAAATACAAGGTGAAGATAATTTTGGCCAAATATAAAAGCTTTTATGAAAAAAAGAAATAGAAAGTGCTTGTGTTGAATGACATATTGTAAATTCCAAAACACGTCATAAATAAGGAGATTTTTCGAAGGTATTTCAAAAAGCGTGAAGAAACTGCGAATAGAATATATATGACTTATGTCAATGTTGACTGGAAATAGATTCTGATATCACTTGAAATTTGATAATGAGGTTTTTGTTTAGTCTAGTAATCCGGGACGCAATGCAAATATTTGCGAAAAATCGTCTTAAGGTATTTCCAGCATTCATGTAGCCGAATTATTGTTTCAAATTTGGGTTAGACGATTGTTTCTTATATCAGTTAGGTTTACAGGGGACTCTTTAATAGTAGACACTTAATATTATTTAAAAAGGCTAAACTCTTTCTGTATATATTATTACAAGATGCGGCTTATTGTAACACTGACGGCGAATGAAAATAGACAATGGACGGTAGAGAAAGGAAGAGAGTGGAAATTTGAGAGTAAACTTTAGTTCCTAGACAATATTTCCATACCGCGATAGTGTTAACATACTCACAACGCTGTACTTCCCTCGTAGACACGTCCCCGCTTACCACAAACTGAAATAGAACATAGAGATCAAAGATAATGTTATCAACTTCCAACCACCGAACTAAGCGTGGTTTATTCGTCTTTAGTAATAAAAGATTCAAAACAAAAATGCCCTCACATAGTTCGCTGGCATCCCACCAACTGCGGCACTGAGGTCAGTACCTGCTCGACTGCAACCATCTACATTCATTATACGCTATTCACAGTTAAGTGTTCTATTTTTTAAATACTGCCTTGGATCTACTTTTACTTCTCATTATGTATCCTGGTGCTGGACGTAATAGTAACAACGCCATGGGCTTGCCCAGTTTAGTCATGGCTTCACCCAAGTGAAACTGCGCAATTGTTATAAATATAAATGTGTTACAAATGCAGGCTCGGGCATGAAAACATCCCACGTTTTGAAGGGCAATAAGAAAAGCAATATAAATTGTAGGCAAACCGTTATTACAAAATACAGTTTGACACACAATGCAGTTTATTTGCACTTTGTCTTGTAAATTATGTACTTTAAATGGTGGCCACCATTCGTGATGCAACTATTCAATCGTGTTTCGGAAGTATCCCATTGCGAGTTGGATGAGTTACAGCGTAATGTTGGCAACTTCTTGGCATATTGTAGCTTTCAGTCGGTCAACGGTGCGTGAACCATAGCGGTAGACATTACCTTTGAGGTGTCCCCAGAGAAAGAATTCGCAAAGATACAAATCTGGTGACAGTGCAGGTCACCTTATATCACCGTGTAAAGAGATCACGCGGCCAGGGAACCATTCTTTCTAAGAAACCACTGAGACCCGCGCTGTGAGAGCGGTAGCGACATCCTGTTCCAACCTCACATCCGGGATGTCAAGCTGGTAGAGTTGTGGTTCCAGAAATGTGCGTCACATTTGCACATACCAAGTGGTCGTTACTTCTTCCTCAAAAACCAATACCGAATAACACCGGAAACGCCAATGGCTCACCACACATTAACGTGTGGAGTGTGCAGAGGTCATACATGAAACTAGCGAGGATTTATTTCACCTTGATAACGGAAGTGTTACTTGTTAACGGCGCCAGTGAAGCGGAAGTGTGCTTCGTCACTTGAAACCAGCACAACACGTGCAGACACATCCGTAAGGATGAGCTCACAACATGTGGTTCAGTTTCCAAGTCCCGTTCAGTAATTTCTTGAGCAACCATAAGTTTGTACACATGAAATTTCAAATCTTCATGCAAAATTCTCATGACACTTCGATCTGATATTCCCAAAACAGATGCGTGTTTTACGGAAGAACATTTGGGTCACTGCACAATGGATCGTATTAGTCGGAATCAAATGCGGGAGGTTCGCATCCTGTACCTAGTAAGAAAAAAAAAATTGTGTGTAATAAAATATTGTATAACGAATCTGTGCCTACTATTTATCGTGCCTTCCTTGTCACACTTCAAAATGTGAAAGGTTTTTATGCCAAAACCTCTATAAAAATTAGTTCTCCAGCTTCAATGAAACAAAACATAATATATTCAGCTGCCATAATTCTTAAAATTACACTAAAAATTGAAACATGAATCGATAAAAACTATTTTAGATAATTTGCTACCAACTACAGTATAATCTTGCACGCCAGTGCACATACACACTATCGTGCAAGGTTATTCTGTAGTATAAATGTAGTTAATATCACTACTTTTTTTCAAAGTTTTGTTCCAGAAGTGCTTACTTTACAGTGGAGAACTTATAAATGCATTTGCTTCAGCTGATATCTGACGTCCGGTTAAGGAGATAGTTTGACTCTCTTCGTCTTTTGAAACATCCAATTGTGTCTTAAACAGACGGGAAAATTTGACATTTTTAAAATCTTTAGTTGGACCATATTACTCATGTAAGAGGCATCTATGAAAATATGTGTATTGTAAGGGGCTTATTGGAGTCCCCGATGTAATGACTGAAGGCTTATCAGGGGATAGCTGACAAACTCATTTATGAAGTAACTTATACCCGTTTCTTACCTGGTATTCGAACCCTGAACCTCCCGCATCACAGACCGGCGGCGCACCAACATNAGTAACTTATACCCGTTTCTTACCTGGTATTCGAACCCTGAACCTCCCGCATCACAGACCGGCGGCGCACCAACATAATGCGCCACTGTAGGTCGGCTCTATGAAAAAGGAAAAAATTACCTAAATATTTTAGTACAACTTCGTATTTTTAGTAAACCTTCCATTTAAATATCGGTTTTAACTTAACGTTTCAACTCGTAACACTTTCCGATCTCTGCTATAACTGATGTTTGGTATGTTTGCTTCGAAATACGAAAGTATCGAGCGCGTTGCAATTAATTTTATTATCTACGGATGAGAGATAAGAGAATTGATCTTGTGCTCTTCACGCCATTCCGTTCATACTTTTATTCGTAAATGCCTCCTTTAATCTCAAGACAAGTACAGAGACTCCACGAACTGTTGCTGATCGAGGATGATATTTTNAGTAACTTATACCCGTTTCTTACCTGGTATTCGAACCCTGAACCTCCCGCATCACAGACCGGCGGCGCACCAACAGAATGCGCCACTGTAGGTCGGCTCTATGAAAAAGGAAAAAATTACCTAAATATTTTAGTACAACTTCGTATTTTTAGTAAACCTTCCATTTAAATATCGGTTTTAACTTAACGTTTCAACTCGTAACACTTCCCGATCTCTGCTATAACTGATGTTTGGTATGTTTGCTTCGAAATACGAAAGTATCGAGCGCGTTGCAATTAATTTTATTATCTACGGATGAGAGATAAGAGAATTGATCTTGTGCTCTTCACGCCATTCCGTTCATACTTTAATTCGTAAATGCCTCCTTTAATCTCAAGACAAGTACAGAGACTCCACGAACTGTTGCTGATCGAGGATGATATTTTNATTCGTAAATGCCTCCTTTAATCTCAAGACAAGTACAGAGACTCCACGAACTGTTGCTGATCGAGGATGATATTTTTTCGAAGATTAGGGGCTAGTTACACAACCCGTGACAAGGAAACACAGCCCTGCCGCGGAAATTAATGTCCGCAAATGCCTCACTAACTCTCGCCAGATACGTAAGGTTTCGTAGAATGTTGGAAAATACAAGAAATTCTTCTTTGTTTGCAGTGCCCATGAAACTAAAAAAAAATGAGTAAATAAGATACCAGAGAACTCAGGATATCACAAGGGACACAGCACTGCATTATATTACACGAGTAACCTAGGACTCTTCCTTTTAATTTTTTTTTTCTGAAGAGGAAGATAGACAATACGTACGAAATTTTAGAAGATTTTCTCGGTTAGCATAAACGCTTCAAAGTTTGTTCTCGTGCTGATCATTGTCATACAATATATATACAACACTGTTAATACATGGTGAATTGTTACTGCAGATAGCCTGATTTTAAAACGCGTACAACAGGAAAATGAACTCTTGACAGGCCAAACTTTTAGAATACTTATACTTTATCGTCTATATCACATCTTTAAATGACTTTGACGTAATATTCTTACGTCCAGTGTATAATACAGTATACAAAATGAAATTTAATTATAAGATCAAAACAAGTAGTTATCATATAAATTATTCAGCCTGTTATTCTCAACACATCAATTAAAAGTAACATCAATAGGATGCTCAAACAAATAGTCCGAGTCCAAAAAGCCATGCAGTAGAAATCCTCCACAAAATTTATATATAAATAAGTCGAAAAGTTTCTGAGATACGTTGTTAGTCTAGACAAATAATTGTAATGGTGACCATTTCTTAAAAAATTTCAGACGATTGACTTCATCTATTAAATAATTAGTGCACGCAATAGGTACTCCAGTACGAAAATATTGAACTAAATCGGTACTGGCTTTCAAAATGGCAGAGAAAAGGTAACTAATAAGCGTATTTTATTGTTTCAATAGATAAAGTCAGCATACCAATTATTGCTGAAGTATGTTTAATGGTTTAGATAATATAACTCTTCAACCTGAAATATTACATCACCACTATCAATAAAATATTTTTTTTATTTATTTAAACCAAACATATTTTGTTGGCTTACAATATTAATAACTGTATGCATAATTTGGCTGAAATCAATTGAGTAATTATCTAGAGAAAACATCCGTATATTTCTTACGACATGGTGGTTAAACAGGCGGTGAATTGCCGTATTTAGCTACAGTAAACATAACGAGTTTAATGAAACTGGTGCAATGGTTCGATACTTATTGCATTTGCTATTACAATATTTTTTTACAATCATTTTGACAAGAAGGGTCTGAGCTAATGAAAATCGAATCATTTTAGGATGTCTATCATAGCTATATGCTTGTGACATTTTGTGGTAATCAATTGAGCAGTTCCCTTTATATATTGCACAAGATTTATTATTCTCTAGTTGCGTTGTTTTTATAATCGGCCAGACAAAATATAAAGCTAATAATCCACTGAGCGCTGGAAACAAATTCCGTCAGCGTACCACGTTTGACTTGAATAGGCCACGTCGTTCGGGAAATATGACACTTTAATATGAAATTAGATGGGATAGTCTAAGAGACCTAAAAAACATATTTATCAGTGAGGCTGATACGATTGTAGAACGACGATGATGTCGGTTTATTAATTGGTTTCTGTTATCATGCACTGTAATCTCATCAAGTTTTGTGTGTGTCGACAAAATAGTTACTGAGATATGGCAGAGACCTGAAAAATTTTAAGTGATCACCATTATGAAAATTTGAATTCAGATTGGATGGAAAATATACAAATCTGGCATACTTTCTAAGCGCATGCATAGTGCTAAGTTTGGGGTAAATCAGTGAAAGCGTTTGAAGCTATTAGGAGTATACCCACATACAAGCACAGTACTGAATCACTATCACACCCTGTAGTTTCCGCTGGAACTACATCATGTGAAGATTTGGTATAGGGCCGTGGATGTACATATAGATGTGGGGAATGCAGATTTTATTGATTGGCGAAAAATAAAGAGCGCGTTTTGGGTTTGCCGAAGGCCCTATTGTGATTGAAGTAGCTGAATTTGCAGGTTCTCCAATCAAATATCTGTGCACGTGTGTGCATCCTTCGTTGAGACAGTACGACCTCGGCGCGAGGATTGTCTGAAGTCGGTGCCACGCATGCGCGGGACGTAGGTGGCAACCGCGGTGACTAGCGGCAGTTTCGCAAGTGGGAGGCATCTTCCAGGCAGTGCATCTCGTGATTTGGACGTGCCAGCGCGCTGGTTCTGGTGCCAGGCGAAAGGCCTCATCTAGATCTGTCATTTAAAGCCATACAATCCAAGTGACTATTTAGTCCTCCTCATATGCCAAAGGAAATATTATCTGTTAAACTCAGACGGATTCAAGTAAACTCGGCAGTGTTTCTGGCACAGCAACACCCCGACTGTTTATCCGGGAGTACTCACACACATGGTCGAAAACAGAGTAATTTAAAATTCAATCAACTGGAAGCCCAGGCATTTTTGTTTGCAAATTTTTTGACACGAGATTAATCTAAGCATTGCAATTAGTGTGTTTGTACGGAATAATTTGTATTGTTTCACTTTGCAGGTTCAAAACTGTTGCAATGTTAGCAAAAAAATTACATAATTTCTCTAGAAATGTGATATAACCTGTTCACGGTAAAATGAGCACTTTTGAAAACCCTGCGAATTGGGTATTCTTCCACGATATGGGAAATGAACGTAGTCCTGGGCCTGATCACTTTGTATATGTGTCGGTCAAACAAAACCGTGAATATATTAACAAAGAAAATATTTAACGAATTTGCTCATTCATGCACATACATGAATTAAAAAAAAAACAAAAAGCATTAGAAATAAATTCAATATTTACAGATGTTTACCTAGATCTTGTAATTTAAAGTTAAGACATGTAACTACTTTCCCTCCACCTCACAGTGGGGCGAAACAGCAAATTTTCTGGACAAAACCCCAAAAAAGAAAGTGATCATTCTTGTGTAAACTATACATGGCCATTTAGTGCAATGCCTAGGGCAGTAAAAACCCCAATACATACTGCATTTGCTCCTTTACTTTAGCGGCGAGAGGACTGCGAAGTAGTTTTATCATGTAGATGCAATTTTTGTGAGCTACTGGAGTCTAAGTGTCTCTTAGTCCTGTGATATTAGATGACGAGGTGATACAATTATGAAGTTTTGCCATGAAATAAAAGCCAATTGTGATGTTCGTAAGAAAGCTTGGCAATATAAATTTATATAATTGTCTTACTTTCTTTGTACGTTCGCAGACCTACAAAATTTGCCCCTCGAGGCACTACGCCAAATGTTTTACCAATGTAACCAGAAAACCTTCCCTTGCAATATATATATATATATATATATATATATATATATTGCTACCAACTTTGGCCACCTCCGGAGAAAAGCGAATGAGTAAGCTCGCGCGCACTTGCTACGCAACTCGCCAGGGTGCATGGCATTGGAGTGGCGGAGGCAGAACCGCGCGAAACATCGCTGCAACGACTCGCGGATATCAAGCCGTACTTTCCTCGGGAAGCTCTGTCCCTGATGACTGAAACTGATCCATCCCGCAGCTCGTATCAGAAGTTGTGAAGTCGGGCTAAGGAGAGAAGTGCGAATTTGTATCCATCTTATAAACAGGTTCAAAATGTAAAAAAAAAGTGATACAATAAAACATCATTATAACAGAGCAGAAAGCCGAAATTTCATTACAGGAGCTTATGGATCTCACTTCTGCTCGTATTTTGCCCCTCCAGATAGATGTGATCAGTGCACTTATCCCGTGAAAAATGTTGTTTGGGTATCTTAATGGGGATTTGACGGGCGCAACCAGCCAGTGTATAAACAGAAAGTGACTGGGGAGAGTGTATAGTCATTTACTTATGACAAGTGTCGTGTATCTTCAAATGTACTGTAAGGGTGTTAACTCTCGAAGGAAAGTAATCGTTTAGCCGATATCGCAACCATCTTCACTTACATTTTGTCACCTACTTCAATTGGAATTTCGGAAAGAGACCAGAGAAGATATTTAAAAATATGCGAATACATGGACACGCAAGTAATAGTACTTCTTCCATCTGAAATTTTGTAACCAGGACAAGGAGAATTGTGCGTCACACACCAAATGTTGATGACCATGATTGGCGGGAAAGTAAGTTCAGCACTAACAGGTGCGGCATCGAGTCAACGCTGCAATTTGTGTAGAGTGCTCCAGAAGATCGTTGATGAAATAGATAACATGGAGAAGATACCAGTAATCAAACAAGCTGTCGAGTATGGGCTATCAACACTTTACGCTCTCATACAATTTGTCGAGTAGTTGCTCCATGTAAGTTATAGATTAGAGATACGGTCATGGCATGTGAAGCAAGAATATAGAAGTGAGGTTAAGGTGAAGAAGAGAGCAGTTAAGTCTGGTTTCCGAATAGTGATGGGCCTGCTTATTGATACTCTCAAGCAAAGTCAAGGCACAATGATTGATGTAAATGAAGCACGTAGTTTTTTCGATAAAACTGCATGTTCAGCATCGATCACAGGGCTTTCTGATGTCCTGATAGAGCGGCGTGGTAAAATATTACGCACCTTATCCTGTGGATATCCTGTCAGCGCCCAATATTTTCCGTAATATGCCATTGATAAAAGCGCGGTTGTATGTCAGCAATCACTCGTGGTATCCGATGCCTCCTGCAGGGCACAACATTCTTATTCATGTTTCGCACGTAAGTTAAGTCGGATTGCTTCCGACAGGAATGCTAAGTAAAGGGGTCCAAGAAGCCCGGAACAAAGATTTTCGCAGGTCCTGGAAAATAATATGTCGCAAGCCAAGCAGAGAGGCGACTAACAGAAATTTTATGAATATAATATTATGATATTGTGACCCTATAATTTCTTCTATTGGGACACTTGCACCGAGAAAAGACAGAAAAAAAGCCCAGAAGTCTTATGTCTTCTAGAAGTTCGTAACTTGTGGTGAGAATATCGTCATAACGATGATGTTGATTATGATAAGAGTGATTGTATTAATTGCTGTGTTTTGTGTTGTAGTGACAAAAAATTTTTTTTCTTATCATTCTAAAATAAAATTTATCTAAAATTTTTTCGCTGAATTTCTTGATTTCTGAATGCATAAGTGATGTTACACTTTTCACACCATGATCTTCCTAAGTGCAGAGTTTTATGCTTCATATACTTCGAGTATCGCTGTATAAGCGATGCAAATAGATGAATAACTGCACTACATATTCCCAGAGGTTCATCTAGGGAAATGTGTGTTTGGCCCGTTACCAACTCCACTGTACTTATGCCAGTCAGTGTGCCTTTTAGTACATACGCAGGTAGAGGCAGTGAACATTTTCAAAGATTGATTTCAGAAGTGCTCACTTTACAGTGAACAATATCAGGTTGAGTGAATGTAAATCACTTGGTCTTTAATCACCGCACGAATCTTTTTTCAAATACATTTTCAAAACGAGATTATTGCTATTATTTATGTCCTAAAAATTGTTGCTTGTAAAACTATTTATATTAAGTGTATATGAGTAGCGATTATTAAACACTTTAAGGTGCGTAGTGAAGTCGGTCCGTGAATATTATTTCTTCGAATAATACACACGCATTCAGATATATTTGATCGTACAACTGAAGACGTATAGCTCATCTGGTATTTTCGTCTGCTGTTGGTGATGTTCTTCCACTTAAAGTTTTCTAAAGGAAATTTACGGTATGCCTGTAAACAGAACGAATTTCTGCAATTGTTTCCATAGAAAGCATACCTGTAAAGCATTTATGTAAACGCTCATCGCTCATCCCTTCGGTATTTTAAGATTTTGTATTCGGACTGTAAACTTTGAGCGATTAACTTGTGTCTTCGTTTCGGATTCTGTTCCTCTTTGTCTCCCTCATTACAGACCCAGGAAACCTCATTTACAAAGAAATGACTCTGATTTTGTCATTATTAATGGTAATACGCGATTCAATTCCATACAACCAACTTGGTACTACCAAGTTACTGTAAAGTTCCAATATCGTTGGTTTCTTAGAGTTCTACTTACTGTACCGCACATTCCCCTGAATTTTCTGATGGTCTGTTTTATATAT
The DNA here is from genome assembly GCA_002778355.1 of Clitarchus hookeri. Lineage (NCBI taxonomy): Eukaryota > Metazoa > Arthropoda > Insecta > Phasmatodea > Phasmatidae > Clitarchus > Clitarchus hookeri. The sequence continues at coordinate 52,105 of NQII01005420.1, forward strand.
ATATATATATATATATGTGTGTGTGTGTGTTTTTTTTAGAGTGTCATTGGAGACCGAGCAAGCTGCTCAGAGACGTGAGGGTGGGAATGTAAACAGCTATGGCCTGCAGTAAGCAAACATCCCAGCATTCGCCAGGAGTGATTTCTGGAAACAATGGAAACACCAAAATCAGGATGGCCCGACCGGGATAAGAGCTATGACCTTCTCGAATACAAGTATAAAGTTTTATCACTACGCCACCTTGTTGGATGCAGTGTATTTGTATTACGACTACGCCACCTTGCTGGGTGAAGCGTATTTATACTACGACTACGCAACCTTGCTGGGTGAAGCGTATTTGTAATACCACTACGCCACCTTGCTGGGTGCAGCATATTTGTAATACCACTATGCCACCTTGCTCTGTGCAGTGTATTTGTAATACCACTTTGCCACCTTGCTCTGTGTAGTGTATTTGTAATACTACTATGCCATCTTGCTGGGTGCAGTGTATTTGTAATACTACTATGCAACCTTGCTGAGTGCAGCGTATTTGTAACACCACTACGGTACCTTGCTGTGTGCATCATATTTTTAATTGACTACACAAAGAGATAAACTATCTTTCACTTTTTGAGATTTCAAAATTTTTTTCTCCATTATTTTGGGCAGCTCAAAAGTATTCACTGAAGTATATTTTAATAGCTTTAATTTCTTTCTTGAGACATTATAAAAGGAAAAAATATATCACCATTCATGTCAGTGTCAAATCTTTCGTATGGATATGTCCACTTTCTTTTTTTTTTTTTTTTANCTGACCTTCACATGAGTCGGGTTTTGCCCTACCTTCCCTATACCGCTCAAACCAGGTCGTCAACATTTGTGCATCTCGTCATAGGCTATTCACGTTAAAGTGAGTACTTCTTAAGTCCCAGCCAACGTACATTTTTCACTAATAAATATATTTTTATTGTTGCTTCAAACATTAACTTTTGATAGTGATGAAAATTATACACTGTATTTATTAGTCGCATGGCAATATTTATATTTTAAAGTGGCCGAAGTATAGAAATAGGTTGAAGAGAAAATTTCAGCAGTGCCTTAGAAAATGCTCACTTTAACGTGAAAGCCTGTACCGTTGTGTGATGTCCCGGCGCCGAGAGAGCGACACCCTCGGTGCGTGTCAGCTGACAAATATTCGCGGCGTGAGTTATGCGTTGAATAAATATGATGAAGACTGATCTTGATGGCTACGCACAAGCAATCTCCGTGTCCCTGTTAAGTAAACAAGTGCTTTGAGATGCCTCTAACCAATTTTTAGTGCAGTTTGGAAAATGATAAAAGTATTTCATTACGATAATAGTGCTTACCATTAAAAAATTAATATATAAACAAACACGTTTATCACTCTTGACCATGCTACTTTGGTAGTGGTGGTTTTTTTTGCGGTAGTTGATTGTTGGGTACACGCAGAAGACGAATAAGCCGTCTACCTCATCTCCCGTCTATGGTATTACGAGCATATTGTGTATTCCAGCTTTTTCTCGGGTAACGGGCAGGGTTACCAACTTTTTGAAATTTACCAAAACGGAAACTTTGGACAACTCGACAAAAATACAACTCACATTAATTGATATAGGCTGTTCACTGTTACTACCAACTTTTCTGAAGCCCTTTTAAAATTCTACTTTAATAATATTCCGCCACATCATGCAAACAACACTTAAAATATATATAAATTTACTCCAAAGGGACAACGCTTCCCATTCGTGCGCATTCAATGTAATTTAATTTTATAAGAACTATTTTTCTAGGCATTAACAACACACCTATTTTACATCTGCTGTTATTAATATTAATTATCAACTAAATAGCATAATTCTAAAAAAGTATGTATGTTTAAGTTAAATTTAACTAAAGGAAAGGAACTTTTATGGTAAAAATGTATTAAAGACTTGTAAAACCTGACATATATAGAAACCACCAAACAAGTTATACATTAGGTGATTTTTCAAAGGTTTGATTCAAAAAGTGTGAAGAGGCTGTGAATGGAATAAAGTAGACATTTTTTATAAAAATAAACAGCTTTAAACACGTTTTATAATGTGTAAAACTTAGTGTTAAATGTCAGTAAACCTTTTATGTAAACGTATATTTACGTTTACAACAACAAAATATTATGAACCACCCGTTCCATTGCCCCCACCTCCTAATCCCACAAACACCAATGGTTTCAGTGTTCACCAATCGGTTCGTCCTACGCCCTCTGATATCACTAAGAATACTCAAGCCATAACTCAGCAATACCAAGGCATAGTCCAGATGTTCGTGCCACATCAATATGTAATAATGTCAAATGTCGTGAAGCATGGGAACTAGTAACTTTGGTATGCTATTAATTTATTACAAACAATGTTCTAACTACATTGAATATTTTCCACATTACCATATTAATTATGTGGCAAGTAGCAGCATTCTTAGTGCGAGTACTACAGTTCACTACTCGTTCGGATCCAACCTTATCATATCGGCGCTTCCTATCCACCAGTTTGGTCGACGAGACTCCCTGTCTCTTGTAGCCGTTGACCTTGATCTGACGTGTGATCCTTGGTGCCAGCTGCAGATGGTTCTTGAGTGCACCCGCCTCATACCTATACCATTCACAGCCAACCATAGTTAAATGTTCTCATGTCTTTTGCTATTACTTACTCTCAGCGTTTTAAGGTTTTCTCCTATTAAATTTATTTACAGAAACTTACTAAAAGTTTACTCGAGGAATATATCGTGCTTTTAAAGAATGAATACTAAATAAAAGAAAATTAAGTTCGCAACTATAAGCAACAGTTTGTTACCTGGCACCCATTACTAAGTTCCATCCCTGCCGATCGTAGCAATAGGTTATGCCCACAATCCACAGTCTTAAGCACGAACAATCCTGTTACAATTCAGTGTATCGCAAAACATACAATTTGCAAGCAGGTTGTAGCGCTGATAAACTGCGGTGGCAATAGTAACACTGCTGATGATCTTCCGCGCCCTTAGAGCACCCAGCAATAAATCTTGAGGAACTCCTCCTATGGTAACTCGCTGGGGCTTGCAGTGGTGAACCTCACTCGTTGCTTGCCTGTCGTCCTCTGCCCCTCTCTGGCACGACTCTTCCCCTCTCTGGCACGACTCCTCCCCTCTCTCGCATGACTCTTCCCCTTTCGTGCACGACTCTTCCCCTCTCTGGTACGACTCTTACCCTCTCTGGCACGACTCTGACCCTCTCTGGCACGACTCCTCCCCTCTCTAGCACGACTCTTTCTTAGGCGTGAAAACAACTGCGCAGTAGCATGCCAGCGCGACTTGCAACACACAAAAAGAATCGAGTATAACTTGCGTCAAAAGACCCAAGTCTCTGATAATTTCCGACATCCAAAATTACTTTTTTCTGTGAAATTCGCCGAATTCGGTTGTGTATAGGAAGGCAAATAAGCCAACAAACTCCCCAACCTGACAGCGAGTCCGACATTCCACTGCAAACACAATACATAGTGAGTATAAAAGAATACCCCAACTTTGAAGGTCTATAATATCAAAACCTAACAACCTACAACCTTGATTGACCTATTAAATTAACCGTGAAACCGTGAAGTTTGTTCACCATACATTCATAAATGTTCAACCATGAGCTGCCCGAACGACATCTACGAAATAATCAAACTCGTTCAACCCTCTTGTCAGCATGTCCGGTGTCATGGTTTGGATGGCGTTCGTAACTCTCGGTTTGAAGTGGGAGGGGGAAGCGAGCTCGAATTCGACACGTCAATGTGAAGAGGACGGTCTGATGTTTCCTTTATGTGCCCAGAACGAGATATACGATGCCTTCATGTCAAAGCTGGTGTTTAGCGATGAAGCGACGTTCCATACAAATGGTAAGGTGAACCGGCACAACGTGCGGATATTGGGGTCAGGAGCCTCCACATGAAACCACCGAACACGAGCGAGTACGCATCCCCTAAAGTGAACGTGTTTTGCGCTGTGACGCTGTTTTCGGCCCTTCCTTTTTTCACGAGCCCACCGTTACTGGAATGTATTATTTGGACATGCTTACAGAGTGGTTGTTTCCTCAGTTAGAAGAGGCGGCGCGGGACTTCATTTTCCTCCCCATTGGCAACTAACTGTTCGCGGAAACCTGAAGGGGACGTTGCTGCAACACTGGATTTGTCAAGGAGCAGCTGGTGACCTGGCTGTTCATCGCTGGCCCCCAAGAAGCCCGGTACTTACCCCGTGCGATTTTGACGTGAAAACGTTTTTAAATTTGCAACCATATTGGGCAATCCAGAACATCCAATGATAACAAAATCGGGGGATAAAGTTTGGCATTGCAGCTCCGAATCTATCGTATACATCTAAAATGCAATTACACGACTCGATTGCCAAAGGATCAAATAATTTGTTACGTTGAGTGAGGAATGTCATTTTGAGTTTGTTTCGCCGCGTCTCATAATTTTCGCGTAGTATAACTTTTGACGCGGAGTAGCTACGACGCTCGTTTAAGTTTTAATCAACAGCTCTCGTTAAGATCAATAGATTGAGTGTATAAAACAATTGCGTGGCGTTGTCATAGTGGAATTGTATAAGTTTAAAGTAAAAAAAAAATTGAAAACTTAACACAATGTCGGCCTATATTTGTTATAAAGCCAAGTCAAAATAAAAAAAAACAGTTGTAAAGAGCATCTCAAGGGAAATCCAGAGATACCCATTAAACTCCATATGATCGAGTGAAGCGGTGCTGGGATCGTAAAAACGTAGACGTATTCACGCAAAATAAACGGCCGTGTCCCCGACGCAGTCACACCTCATGTTTTTTTTCTATGGGGTACATAAAGGATCAAGCGTTTCGTCCACCATTGCCGACCTACATTGACGACCTCAAAACGAGAATAACGGACGCCATCCAAACCGTAACACCAGACATGCTGACAAGAGTATGGAACGAGTTTGATTATCGCGTAGATGTCGTTCGGGCCGCTCGTGGTGGTCACATTGAACATTTATGAAGATATGGTAAACAAAATTCACAGTTACACGGTTCATTTGATTGGTCAATCAAGGTTGTAGGTTGTTTGGTTTTGATATTATATACCTTCAAATTTGGGATGTTCGAAAGGTTTTCTGTAAGACAAAAATGTCTACACGAAAAAAATTGATAGTGATTATTTAAATAGAATGGCTGCAATATTAACGAATATACTACACAAAATGATAAATTTAGGACTATGTTTAATATTGTGACACAATAAAAAATATTTTGGCTTTTTGAAATACCTCTTTGTTTAAAATAGTAGCCTACGAAATAAATAGGACAACTCTTCAAATAATTGCCATGTGTTGGGTCCAGCTGTTACATAGATAGCTGAAAATACCTCATATAGTCCATTCCCGGTTATTTACAACTTTTCTGAAGTGCTGCTAAAGTTCTACTTCAGACTATTCCTCCGCCTCCTGCAAATAAAGCTTNTATAGTGATTATTTAAATAGAATGGCTGCAATATTAACGAACATACTACACAAAATGATAAATTTAGGACTATGTTTAATATTGTGACACAATAAAAAATATTTTGGCTTTTTGAAATACCTCTTTGTTAAAAATAGTAGCCTACGAAATAAATAGGACAACTCTTCAAATAATTGCCATGTGTTGGGTCCAGCTGTTACATAGATAGCTGAAAATACCTCATATAGTCCATTCACGGTTATTTACAACTTTTCTGAAGTGCTGCTAAAGTTCTACTTCAGACTATTCCTCCGCCTCCTGCAAATAAAACTTAACCAAGTCAAAAATTACACCGAAGGGACAACTCACTGTATTCGTGAGCATTCAGTGCGATAATTCATTGCATATGAACTATTTATTACAAGGCATTACTAACACACCTGTTTTATTACTGTTTTATCCTAACAAATTATAAATTTGATATTAGAATATAATTATAATATATAAAAAAATTCTATTTAACCAAAAATAAGGTAGTTTTACATTAACACCAGTATAAAACACTTGTGATANTATATAATATATAAAAAAATTCTATTTAACCAAAAATAAGGTAGTTTTACATTAACACCAGTATAAAGCACTTGTGATACTTGGCATACTTAGGAGATAACCAAACACGTCATACGGGTGGTGATTTTTCAAAAATTAGATTTTTAAAAAGTAAATAAACCGTGAATATGCTATATACACTAGAGAGCAAAAAAAAACTGGTATAGGCGTGCGTATGCAAATAACAAAGGTATGGAACCAATCAACGCGATGCGGTCGGCAGCGCCTATACAAGAAAACAAGCGTCTGGCAAAGTTGCTACATCGGTTACTGCTTATACAATGGCAGGTTATCAAGATTTAAGTGAGTTTGTACGTGGTGTTAAAGTAGGCGCACGAGAAATGGGACATAGCATCTCCGAAGTGGAGATAAAATTTGGATTTTCGCGTACGACCATTTCCCGAGTGTACCGTGAATATCAGGAATTCGGTAAATCATCAAATCTTCGACATCGCTGCGGCCGGAAAAAGATCGTGAAAGAACGGGACAAACGACGACTGACGAGAATCATTAAACGTGACAGACGTGCAACCCTTTCTCAAATTGGCGCAGATTTCAATGGTGGGCGTCAACAAGTGCCACCGTGCGAACTATTCAACGGACCATCATTGGTATGGGCTTTTGGAGCCGAAGGCTCACTCGTGTACCGTTGTTTACTGCACGACACAA
>NQII01005420.1:59347-93482 GCA_002778355.1 Clitarchus hookeri
ATAACATAACTAATTTCAGCGATCACTGCCCGTGTCCTGGATTACTAAGCGAAGGTGGGATCAGGCAGGCCTTTTAGCCATGCGCCTGACCACAACTCGAAATCAATGTATTAAACTAACACTGTTAATCAGTCCAAAACTTTGCTGCTATTTACAATTAATTTATAGAAATGCATTTTCTTGTTTATATTGCCACTCACCAGACTATCGTCGGAGGAACAATCACGTGCGTTGTATAATATGAAGCAAGCTAAGTAAGCACGAAATGACAACCCACAACCTCGCAGCGCGAAAATGCCTCAAGAGTAATGCAACACCTGGAGCTTGAACTCCGCTGTAGTGTGTTTGTAATACAGCGCTTTTACTCGTAGCTACTTTACGTACTTCGTATGAACTGATCTACATTAAGAAGAGGTACGAAGACTACTTTCAAGACACAAANTCGTAGCTACTTTACGTACTTCGTATGAACTGATCTACATTAAGAAGAGGTACGAAGACTACTTTCAAGACACAAAGTACGCCACAAACACTATTTCCTAGCTCTCCAACCATAGCCGAAAACTGTATTATCACACTGCCATATCGCACAATGTACCAATTGGAAAACTGAGAACTATTATAGAGACATGTACNTCGTAGCTACTTTACGTACTTCGTATGAACTGATCTACATTAAGAAGAGGTACGAAGACTACTTTCAAGACACAACGTACGCCACAAACACTATTTCCTAGCTCTCCAACCATAGCTGAAAACTGTATTATCACACTGCCATATCGCACAATGTACCAATTGGAAAACTGAGAACTATTATAGAGACATGTACTCAACTTTACTACAGACTTTGGGGGATGCGGTGGTTGAGAGGTTAGCCTACTCGCCTCCCACCAAGGTGAACCGGGCTCGATCCCCGGCCGGGTCACTCCCGGACTTTCGCAAGTGGGAATCGGCACGGACGATGCCGTTGGTCGACGGATTTTCTCGGGGATCTCCCGTTTCCTCCGCCCTTGCACTCCAGTGCTGCTCCATTCTCACCTCATTTCGCCCTCATCGGGTCTCCCGACCCCGTTGTTAAGAGCCGCCAGAATCTCTCATCAACAGACTTTGCACTAACGAAGTGATAGGGTCGTTGTTAAAAGTGGCATAGTTCTAGCGGCGACGATAAGAGTGCGAGCCATTACATAACCTCAAAGTGTCGATGCGCTGGGGAAACATGTACGAGGATGTGTGTCGCTCCCTCGCTTCTCTCACTCTCATGGTCGAAACTTTTCCATGTACATAGCTCTCTTACGTGTGGTAAATACCAGACATACCATTATATTATGTGTTTGCCAGAAATGCTGTTCAACCCTATATATTAAGCGCTATGATAACTATAGAATAAGCATCAACCGTAGTTTCTACATAACTAAAATGTTATTATTTTTTAATGTGAATTTAAAACAATATTGCAATTGTACAAAATTCAGTAGATTTGTGGTCTATGTAAGGTATTATGCAAAATCTCCTGAGTGTAGTTTCTGATGGTATATGCTGTTCGTGGTAAAATGAGCACTTTTGAAAATCCTGCTTGAGATCTACTTGTATGCACGTTGTGGATTATTCCGCCTTATGTAAAATTAACTTTATTCATGCGTCGGTCACGTGAAATTGAGGAATTATTAGGAAAGTAAATATGTTTCAACGATGGTAATTTTTAAACTTCGATGTATTAAAAAAACACTGAAAGCGAAGGAAATAATTTCAGTTATCACCAATTGTTACGTGACACTTTTAATTCGACGTTAAGAAATCTTAACGTACTTCCCATCTACCGTTACTAATTTTATTGGGCGCATGCCACTCAGTGCGCCAGTTAAAATATATGCTGGCAGGAGNGGAACTACTTCCCATCTACCGTTACTAATTTTATTGGGCGCATGCCACTCAGTGCGCCAGTTAAAATATATGCTGGCAGGAGAAGTGATTTTTTTTCTGAGGTTGAATTCGAAAGTGCTCACTTTACCGTGAACAGCCTTTACCAACATCACGTGTCCACTCTGAAGTAGAAGATTGTTTGGCAGGACAATAAATGTCGTAGTTTCGTGTACGGAGGACACGACCTCGAGTAACGGAAGTCGCCACCTGCTAATGAAGTTGACTCGGCGACCTGAAGGGGAAGAGGCGAGGAGTAGCGTGGAAGAAGCAACTACAAAGCGTACTGGCGAGGAAGGAGGTGTAGAGGATAGGGAACCAGCCTCAGGTGCACCAAGGCGAGGGGTGTGTTGCGTAGTGCAAATGAGCGTGATTGCACGCATGTGGGAGGGGGAGGGGGGGCGACGTGTCTGGCAGGGCGTGAGAAGTGGGCCGCGTCACAAGAAGTCGGCGGTCCTGCTGCCGCCCCACGCGCTGGAGCCCAGCCCACTTGCTCAACTGTCGCGACGACGCAGAGGCAAGGCGTATCCCGTACTGCGAACGCTAAGCTGCTTCTTGAAGCTACTACCTGTACTTCTGCTCTGGAGATGGCGTTCCGTTCCTCGCCAGCGATTCTGTACGCACAAGTTTGCTTCCGACGCTCAAATTTGCTTCTGCACAAACCATTGCTTCCAGGAAACTCATCATCAAGAGCATCATGGCCATCATTATCATCATCGTCATCACAACTGTCATGAACATTGTCATCCCTGTAATATTCCCCATCATCATTGTTATCATCGCCGTCGTAATTGTCATTATCATTATGTTTTTCTTCGTGTGATGATAACCAACAACAAGTAGAGACTTGAAATATCCGCATTGAAGTTTGTGAGAGCGAATGCTTGAGTTGCGTAAGTAATGGTTACTACGTGCCACGACGTTCTCCTCGGCATGGCCTCAGTTGTTCCCAGACGCAGGCAGGCACGTTAACCACACGTGTGCTGGCGCTGCACCCACGTGACGTAGAGGTCTGACACGGGTGACTGCTGCGGACTCGCCCTCGGGCCTCGCGGGCGCCGAGCAGCTGGTTCGGTGTCCGCTGTAATCACGAGGTCACCTCCCCCGCGGCTCCCTAGCACTTCGCTGCCTGAGTCCGCAACATCCCCACGCATGTCCTTATTTGGCGGAAACCATTTTGACCATTTTTGGGAAAACTTTTTCTACTTTCCTTTGCTTGCATGTATGCTGTCCTGTCAAAATACACATTTCTAACATCTGAAAGCAGCGTAGTTTTGTTCTGACCACATGCTGTTTAGTTTACATTTCATTACGTACGTAATGTAATAAATGTTTCTGGAAAAGCTGCAGGCTTATACTAATATTATAAATACATAATATGTGGAAGTAAACAGAAATTACCCGTCATCTAACAAAAAAATATTTTGGCAGATTTTATTTATCACGCAAATTAAACTAACGTATAGGCCTACATTAGAGACTGGAATCGGTTGCCACATACGTATTTACCATACGTGCATTCATATAAACTAAAATTCACAGTTCACTTTAGATACGGTTTGCTGGTTTACATATTTTTGTGCGTATTCCTGTGAACAGGATTAGCGAATTTTGATTTCTGAGATAGATATATTGCTTAACATGTAATTAAATTCAGATTTGCAGATTTTACAGTCTGATCACTAGAAGCCAGTAAGTGTGTTGAACAATAAAACTTATTTAGTTTATATTCTTGACTGTAGAAATTACATGAATATTAATTTCAAGCAAATAAAAAAATTATCTTTCATTATAATATTTTGCATGAATACAAGTCAAAGACAGAGTTTTAATGTGACATACATATAAAAAAACTTGCTAAAATGAGACGTGTTACATTTAGAAAAAATGTCAAGTATTAACTTTACCAGGGACAATGGTAATCGCACTTGTTTTGAAAATATACTGACCCTAAAGAACCTTTATGTATGTCTCTTTTCCAATATTTTGGTAAAATAATATTTCAATGTATATTAAAATGAATTAAACCAATACCTTACAGAAAACAGTGTTTCATTTTTACCAACAATTTGTTTTATTTTGTGTCACAATTTCATTATAATTATATGATTTTAACCTGTAGAACAGAATAGTTTTTTTAATTTTCCAGGAATTATATACGGCTATAGATTTACATTGAGTATAGTTGAAAGAAGGGTCGGCGTTGTGTATTACAACCGTAGTGAATTTTATTTAACTGTCGTATTACAAAAAAAAAATACATAATCACTGTTGTGAAATTACAGTTGCGATGAATGTATAACATTTCTTTTCGTAAAGAAGAAAATCATAAACAATAAGACTTAACATTTCCTTACATAGTAATTGAAATTTGTATCAATTCGCGGTATAATTGTTATTTCCGTAAACATGTAATTTTTACTCATTTTAAGGGAATTCTTACTCGGATGCAGGGTAAAAGAAAATACCAATTGTAGGTGTAAAACTTAACCGATATCAGTTTTGACCCCGTTGCCACATACATTTGTGAAAATTACAGAGATATGTTTTATAGTGTATCCTCAAAACACAAGGGAACATTTCTCAAATGTGTACAAGAATTGACGATTAGGGATTCACCTCGTGACAACTAATACAGTAGTCGCTATACAAAAGCGCTGATTGGGGCTTTGAATTACGTGGTGGAGTTTTTGAAGCAGAACTCTGTGACGTAGTAGGCTATAACTAACCTGTGTGATGTTATGGGTTCAAATACGTAGTAAGATGACTTTATCCGCAGTTATTATGTTTCATGTTATGTTGATTATAATTTTCCTGTCGTCACCATCTCCTCTGATCCACCCTTCCGGCAGAATTCAGGGACGCAAGTAAGCAGCATTTGAAATAAAGTAGATACTACAAAAATTTCCTGTGTGTGCGCGGTGTCTCAATTACCCCGGTCAATAAAACAGATAGACACAAAACTTCACAATTTTCTAAATCTTCTGTGTCCGTTACTTTATAAGTATATACTAGCAAACCCGGCGAACTCCGTTTCGCCACCAGATGGCTTCGTTTTATGCAACATTTTGTTTGGTGATTAAAACATGAAGAAACATTTTTTTTATATTTGAAAAGGAAAAATTTTATTTCATTTCACAACAGTAATGAATTGAACTTCTCTAAGTAAATGAAAGTGAATCCAAAGTAAATACGTTTCATTGAAGTGCTGTTTGGTAAACAACATTTTTTGTTTTTTGTCTGACGTTAACACAAACAAAGCGGATGGTTTCCCAACTCGTGAACACGCAACGTATAACTGCCCATGTGAAAAACAATGATTTTCTAAATTTATCCCGCAAACACTAAGCGATTGGCCTTGCGACTTGTTAATTGTCATTGCGAACGCAAGGCGAACTGGAAATTGCAATCGTTTGAAGTCAAACGGAAGATCAGTCGGAATCATTGGTATTCGAGGAATACACACATTTTCACCTGCGTACTTTCCGTTAATAATGGTTGCCTCAATCAAATTCGGCATAAGTCTTTTTACCGAAAGTCGAGTACCGTTGCAAAGTCGCGGTGGATTCAAATTACGCAATATCATAATAACTGTACCAACTTTGAGTTGCAAGTTATGTGGTGGAAATCCTGGTAACTCCAGAGAGTTCAAAAACTCCGTTGGATAATTTACTACATCATCGGGATCTCTTATGGAATCAACGGATTTGTATGTCACCAAATCGCCAGCAATTTTTGATTGAATGGTGAAATTCAGTGCGTGTACATCATTATTCTTTGCGGCAAGAATTGCTCGTTGACTTAACCAAGCATAATTCTGATAATTCTCACTAATGTTTGGGAAAACATTTTCAATAAGAGCTAATTGAGAGTCTACAAATCGGCAAAATTCGTTGGTAAGAGTAATTAATCCAGATGTCGCATCAACTGGGACTTTTCCATTTCCAACAGCTAACAATTGTTTGGAAAATTGTGCAGCACTTTGATCATTTTGAAGTTGAACTCTCATATTAGTGGTTAGCGATAATGTTTTTACGTTATTCCATAAAGGTGATGCCTTCAGGCAAGCATTCAATTCATCTGCAGGCGTTCCACGGGGAATTACTGGCAACGTCTGCCTGAAATCGCCTGCCAACAATATCATCAAGCCGCCAAAGATGTTGTTATTTCGCCGAAGATCCTTCAGTGTGAAGTTAAGTGCTTCAAGTGATTTCTTATGTGCCATTGTGCACTCATCCCAAACAATGAGCTTGCATTGCATCAACAATTTTCCCATTGCACTGGATCGGGAAATATTGCATGTTGGAATATCAATTGTGTTTAAATTGAGTGGCAACTTAAGCGCAGAATGTGCAGTACGACCGCCATCTAGAAGAGTCGCCGCAATTCCAGATGATGCTAACGCCAAAGCTATGTCACATCTTGATCGAATAGTGGCCAAAATAAATGAAATGACAAATGTTTTCCCTGTTCCTCCAGGTGCGTCCAGGAAGAATAGACCACCAGTATTATTGTCCACCGCTTGCATTAATGTTTCGTATACTTGTTTTTGCTGTTCATTCAGCAACGGCTCATTATTTCGAACGAATTCCTGCAATGAATCAACATTGTATTGCAGCTCTCGATTTAATTCTTGGTTGAATGCATCGTGCATCGATCGATTTGGCGCAATCATTCCTACTTCAATCAGTAGCTTGTTTGCAATAGTCAAGCATTGATCCTCAATCAGAATCAATCCTTCATTGTAGATTTCATCGGTTATTTGGATGTCAGGATTATTCGTTTGAATGCGCAAGCGATGCAAGATATCTTCACATATGTCGTCTTTGTATTTGTTCCATAACTGAATTGGTTGTGAAGGAAAACATGTGGTGATGATAATTGCGAACAGCGTTCGTATTTGGTACGCATTTGATGAAACAACTGAATCCGCAAGTGTTAAATCCCAATGAGAATCGTTCTCCAGCAAACCCAATAGTTGACATGCTTCTCGATATGTTTGGCATTGGTGGCCATTCACAGTTTTCAAATGCGCGAATGATTTTGGTCCACGTACATGTACCAACAGCAGTCGCAAATAAAAACATTCATCATTTCTAGGATGAACAGTATACATGCGACCTAGTGCATCAGTGGAAAACACCTGTGGCCAATCTGGAACTGGGGTTCCTTGTTTGCGACGTTGGAATTTCTTTGTTGATTGATTCCAAGTGTAATACTTGGGCATTTCAACGTACATCAGCGTCGCTGCGAATGGATCTGCTTCACATATTGCAAAGAAGCTAGTCAATGTTGTCGATGGTGGTCTCTCAGCTCGTTGTGCCGCATTAGCCTCAGTGAAGTAAACTCTTTGGCCATTTTCCAAATGCACTGCTAAATGTACAACTGTGGGATATCTTTCATGAATTTGAAATGACAATAATCGCCACAGTGCTTCATTAGTACTGACGTATCTGCCCATTTGGAAGTTGCTGATTTCGTCATTCGCATTTTCCGACGCAATACCAAACACAGCCATGTCGCTGCCTTTTGTGACGTACTTGCACAAATATTTGATTGATTTGGCCGAATGACAACTCTCAACGTTTGCATGTGTTTCGAAAATTCGTGATAGCAGCGGGCAATATGGTACAATGAATTCATTTCCGATCTCAATCTCTTGATTTTGAACTTTAACTTTGATAGTTCGACCATTATCTTCTTTTGAACGCCGACGATAAACTGGATATCCATCGTTCCCTGTGACTGTTTCAGCAACTAACGGTCGCGGATATCGTTTTGTGCACTTTCCATCAGCCATGCAAGGCGATAATGGATTTAATGCACCGCACGGTCCATGGACCATCTGTGTCGTCACAATGTCGTGTAGATGGGGATCAGTGACTGGATCAGGAATTTCAGCTGATATGATGTCATCCACTTCATTTGAATGTAATTTGTTCAGCAACCAAATTAGGATATGAGCATGCGGTAGTCCACGCTTCTGCCATTCCACCGAGTACATATAACAACGTGTGTCACCAAAAACTCGATACTTAGTAAGCACATCCATCATAACCTTGAGTTTTTGCTGAAATACTCTGGCGATTATGTCATGGCGATCTTGCGGTTTTTGGCCCGGTTCCAACTCACGTTCAATTTCCGTCCACTTCGGATTGCATGTGAACGTAATAAATAAATCCGGAGTTCCATAATTTCGCACGTACGTCATAGCGTCTTGAGCGTATTCGTGCATGTGGCGTGGGCTTCCGATATAAGATGATGGGAGAATCGTCAGACGTCCAATATTCTGAACATCACCATCTGAATGAATAGCATCACGCAAGTGTATATAGTCCTCAGATCGTAGCTTTGCCTGATTGAATCGGATGAACGCTAAACGTTCGGTCTCGACTTTGACATACATGTCGACAGCGAATTGCTGGAATAGCCGACGGCACTTCAGAATGACATTCTCCTCATGTGTACGAATCATCATACGATACGCATAGTAATTCATTGCGCTTAGATTTTTATTCGTTGATACGCCTGAAAATGCAAAATTAAATGAATTGTTAATGGAAACCAATAATAGCAATAATAGCAATAATAATAGCAATAATTAGTGTGTGAATATTGTACCTGTAATTGGATCGACCATCTTCGACGTGATGTCGTATCCGTCTTGCCCTTGCCAATAAATGATTGGATATTGTAACGCATCGTACAAACGATGTGTCTCGTTTACACGATGCATGATATTGCTTCTTCGCTGAACGACAATGTCTCGCGATTTAGTTGGATCGCCAACAATAATTGCAGCAACATCATTAACGGTGGGTGCATTGAATCTTCGCACATGTTCACCTGTTGGGGTACAATCCGCTCTTATGACAAATTTGTGCGTATCCGATGGCATTCGTTCCAATGCTGTTTTGAACATATTAACCACAGCATTATTAGCGTGAAAAAATGCTTGCAACTGTTCAATAATTCGTCTCTTTAACTGTTGTGTTCCCTGTATATTGCACCGCACATTCAGCTGATCCACCATCGACGAAATGAAATATATTTGCAGAAATTGATGCGGTTCATCTGGTGTTGGCACCATTGAACCATGCAAATGATATATTTGTCCTTGTATCTGTAATTGCAAACAAACATAGTAAGTTGTAAGTTGTAACATAGGTGTAACATAGGAGTGATTGGTTATGTGTGTTGTATCTTTTACCTTGCAAGTCGGCATGAAGCCGCCTTCTCGAATGATATTAGCTCCAAAGGAAGTCATGCGAAAGCAGTTATTGTATTCAAGGATGTGTTGAAGAAAATGGCTGGAATCGGGATCACTTCCATCGAACAATGGTTTCAGTGGCTGTGGTGGTGTAAGTAATGGATCCAGTTTGACTTTTCCACTTGCGCAGCACAATCCAGCCGTTTCTCTTTTGAACTTTAACGCATTGCAATATCGGCATATAGTCGTCATTGGTCCAATATCTAAATTTTCATCATCACTGTAGTTCGCAGTGGGATCATATTGGAATGCCAAGCGATTGTATGATGCCAATGATCTTCGTGTGCTCACGCGTTGTCTCAATCGGGCATTTTCTCTTATTATATTTTGTCTTTCTTCGCTTAAGTTCTGTGAATACACTTGTTGCTGGCTTGCATGTCTCGTGCGGCGGCCGATGTTCGCACGTCGTCCTCTAGGCATTTTGGACTATGGACAGAGTGGTGAATTTAACCTCAAATGCACGATCCACATAATTTACACAGTTCAACTTACCACCTTAAAGACAAATGCCTGCTGTTGAAATTGAATAAAAATTTGCACAATACACGTGATTGATTTGATGGTTTCCAATTGAAATGTTAGGAAACGAATAACTTATTTTTTTTACTTTTTTTTCACAATTGTTTGTCACATGAAAGTTTGTCACATCACTGAGCAGAGAACAATGAGTAGCTGTCAAACAATGTATCACTCACCGGCGCCATCTACTTGATTTGTAGTACATGCTATGTATCAGAGATGGCGCTGTATGTAAAAAAAGATTTTCCCGCTTTTCTGTTAAAATTTTTCCTGAATTTTCTTTGCTATAAACCTCACGGAGCCCGAGACCTTTCCAACGAATGCAAAACCGTGGAAATCGGTTCGTGCGTTCTGGAGTTATAGCGTCAGGAAGGAAAACCCGACGTATTTTTATATAGTAGATTAACGGCTAAATTTTGTATGCGAAATAGGTGTTAATTCCTTTAAGACCCCACTGTACTTTTCATTGCCTATAATTTTGAATGCTCTTCTGTCTACTTCTGTTCGAAATAGAAGCATGTCGTAATTTCATAATCGTTTACAAATTCTTCTTCTCACAACTTAACCCTTACTGAAAATGGCATTAATTTGGCTCTATATTGGATGCGGGCTTGCAGTTTCCCCGTTATGAATAGAATGATAAAACATCACCTGATGTGCTAAGATTCTATGCGTATTAGCTATGTATTAAAAATTTTTGACATGTTTTGTAGGACAAATTGCAATGTCACTGTCTCGGAATAGTTTAAAACCAACAAAAATACCACTGTAAGCCCCGCCGCACATGCCAACACTCGCATTGGCCGCCACGAGCTGCGTGCGAGTGGCAGTATTTAAAACCTATGGCGCAGTACCAAACTCCGCGTTTGCTCTCACGTGTCGACGCAGGCACGTACATGAGCGTGTACGCGCGTGTCGGCTAGGTGACCGAGACATTGTTTTCGAGTGGCAGTGGCGCGAGTGTTTGCAAAATGGAGGAACTCATTGAAGCTGTTCGAAGTGAAAAATGTTTATACGACGTAAAACACCCAGATTATATGAATACAAAATTAAAGGATTCTATTTGGAAACGAATCGCAGAGGCGCTGTATCTCAAGAATGGTAAGTATTATTTGTATAAATCTTACTGATATTATAAATGAACTGAAAATGTTCTGTAGGTAGATATGAAATTCTAACATTTATTTAATATACTCATATGTGCATTTTACANAAATGAACTGAAAATGTTCTGTAGGTAGATATGAAATTCTAACATTTATTTAATATACTCATATGTGCATTTTACAAAATGATTAGAAGTTCCATTGTTATTTGTTGTATTAATTGTCGAACGATATCAATACGCGCCCCGTTGCACGCTGTGGTTTTGCCAGGTCACTCGTCCTTCTACGGAGTTAAAATAATCCGTAAATTGGTCTCTTATTTCAAATGCTCTTTTCGAAACGCGTCCTCTCAATGGAGGCAAAGGCAGTAATTGTTGAAAATTTGGTAAATTATCATTTTCCAGGTCCAGGTCCTCATTCATATTTTTACTTATACGTTTTGTGCGTAAATAGTTATGCAAGACACAACACGCCATAACAATTTTGTCTACTGTTTCTACTTTCATTTCAAATGGCCGTAAAAATATTCTGAAACGGGAACTCAATATGCCGAATGCACATTCAACCGTTTGCCTTGCTCTTGAGAGTCTGTAGTTAAAAACTTTGTTTCTATAATTGTCTATCACTTGTCTCTGAGGGAAAGGTCTCATAAGATTTTCCATTAAAGGAAATGCCGCGTCACCAACAATAACATAAGGCACAACTATGTCTTCTCTTCCAGGTAGACCCTTGGGCTCGGGCAGATGTAGCTGTCTGTTCATCATGTTTCTCTTTAATATGCAATTATCAAATATATTTCCATCTGGAAATCTGCCTTTAGAACCGACATCAATAAATACAAATTTATAATTTGCGTCTACTACCGCCAACAGCACAATAGAATGATGTTGCTTATAATTAAAGAATGAGGAGCCACTGTTTATAGGTTTTTTAATTGTCACATGTTTTCCATCGATAGCGCCCACAGTATTAGGCATTTGCCATATATTTTGGAAATCGACGGCATTTTTCTTCCATATATCCAGTGTAGGTTCCGGCAAGTGAATAGGTTGCATGTTCCTCCAAATAGCTGAAGATACCTTGGTTATAATATTTGAGACAGTCCTTTCTCCCATTCTGTAACTATAAGCAATGCTCCGATACGAGTTACCGCTCGCGACAAATCTGTAAAGAGACAAAAATACATGTATTATATTTGATATAGTCGTGATTATTAATGATGACTAATTTTATTGCAGGAAGTGAAGCCAAGAAATCTTGGGAAAAACTGAGAAACAATCACCGAGATGCGCTTCGTCGACAGAAAATTTCTAAACCAAAAAGTGGATCAGGGGCTGTTAATATAAAGTCATGGCGCTTTCAAGAAAATATGGCGTTTGTAATCCCGTATATGGCAAATAGGCCAAGTAACACCAATGTTAATGAAGACATACTAAATGACGAATCATCTCATAGTAATTCAAATACTATAGAAAATGACATTGAAAAAAATGTTAATGATACGGATATTCATGAATCAGGAGTTGAAGAAACTGATGAAACCCCTGAATCACAATCTACTGGTACAGCAGCTGATCAAGGAAATAAAAGACGACGCAAAAAGAACACTAATGCCTTACTAATTAAATCGATTGAGGACCATGAACGTAGAGCAGCTAAAAGACAGCAAGAACGGGACCGCTTAACTAATACCAAAAATGATTTCACCATAAGCAATGTTAAAAATGATCCACTTTTTCATTTTTTTATTAGTATGTATGAGACTACGAAAAGATTGCCGCCACTATCTCAACACAATATTAAAACAAACATATTTTCATTGGTGTCCCAAGAAGAATCTAATAACTTGGTGGAATATTCGCCTCGTCCACATTCTTCCTATTCACAGAACAGTGATGCAAGATCATATTATTCATCATATACGCCTTCTCCTGCAGAACAACAGCCACATAGTGATGCAGGAACATATTATACGTCTACTCCTATAGAACAACAGCCACAGGAAGATGGAACACCAAATATTATAATCACTCGGGATAATGAACTGAACTTGGTACAACTTGACAGTTCTGGAAATATGTTTGCGCACTCGTCAAACTCTTTAAATTAAATTTATAAAATATTATTGTGCTTTGAATAGTTCCATTTCATTTGTAATTGTTTACCTACATAATAAACTTACCTTAAGAAAACGGCCAATTTTTCTTCAGTACTAATTCGTTCATGACCACCATATCCTTGATCTTCTAAATCTGAAGCAATCATCGCATGTACTTCTTTAAAATCGTCCCTATTCATTCTAAAATAATTGTTAAATTTGTCGTCTGAAAACTCAGAAGTTAATTTGAATTCTCCATGTGTTTTCCTTTTGGACATGTAAGAGCTCTTCCATATTTTTTTTTCGGATGATTTCCTTATTAACAATAATCTATTTAAAAACTCGTTATCACTGTCGGATTCTGAACTTAAATCAATCGCGTCCATCTTGTTTCGTTTTCGTCTACGGAATGGCAGAAGAGACACTGACTGATGTACGACTCGTGAAAGCAATTGCGGACACACACGTGTCCACCAATGTCAATGCGACGTTGGCGCAGTATCGTGAACGAGTGCGAATGTGGGCATGTGCGGCGGGGCTAAGGAAGACAAGTGGCAAAACAGTAAGTTTAGTTTGAATGTGTATTAATTTTACAGTAAACTAGTACAGCTTAACTGCGTTATTCAGGTATATGAAGACGATGCCAGATACATTACATAGTCCGTTTGAGGGATCCCGGACCCAATGGNAACTGCGTTATTCAGGTATATGAAGACGATGCCAGATACATTACATAGTCCGTTTGAGGGATCCCGGACCCAATGGAAGTCCGGAGATAAACGAACATCCGTTACAGGCTTCTGAAGCACCGGAGGACCGGAATACAATTTGGCCTACACAGTATTTTCAGTTGGGTGCTAAACGGCAACCCTGCCAAATTTGGTCCAATTCCTTTAAACGGTGTAGGATTGCATAGAGACATACAAACTTTTACTTTTATACATATAGGTAGACGTTAACTTCATATTTGGAAAACATTACAAGTGCGATACGTATTTCTTTGTCACTTATCTTTTGGATTACTTTCATGTTATCTGCTCGAACTGAATGTTGCACTTCCTGTACCGTTTCTTTGAAGAGCGACAACAGCGAAAGCACAGAAACAAAGAAGGCTACTCATAATCACAGCTGTAGCCTAATAACATGAANTTGAAGAGCGACAACAGCGAAAGCACAGAAACAAAGAAGGCTACTCATAATCACAGCTGTAGCCTAATAACATGAATGAATACTGAGGATGTGTACAAAAGGCTATATTCATTAGACAGAGTCACGTGCGTAAATGTACAAGATGAAACTAAGTAAAAACCAACACCACAACGAGATAATGTTTTAAACACGAGCTGTATATATGAGAGGCAAGTAAACATGGAACATCGCTAAACACATGTAAATAACACTTAAGTGAGTGGTGAGTGTATTCAATCGAACCTACGAAGAATGACTTCTCTTCAGTGAAACTAATTTAATGTATTTCAAGTGAATCTGTAAAACTTTATGACTTACAAGCTATCGATTTCAAAATCTCATTACTTAAATCTAATTACAATTTATTTAATAATAAGTGACACAATNCAAAATCTCATTACTTAAATCTAATTACAATTTATTTAATAATAAGTGACACAATATGTTGCATTTAAAGGACAGGAATTATTTAAAAAAATTATGTTATAAAAACTTGTTTAAAACAATATGACTTGACAATACGCCAATAAAAGTCATCATGTAGATCGTGTTAATAAATTCTGAAGCACTGATTATCATAAACCCATAAAAATGTATGTATTTGACCTAAGTCGATAATTTACTACTATGAATATATAGACAATTATCTTTCTACCCCACGATGTAGAAAACTAATAACCATTACTTTTTAATTTGTCTGTAAAAACCTCTTACCTTGGCATGTGATATCAGTGGACATTGTGTTTCATTTCAGAAAAAAAACCTTACCTTTGACGTTCGGTAGAATAGAAGGCATTCTATTCAACAATACCACTACTTCAGTACAAGATGGTCACAAAGATTGTCTATCCCTATAAGTGAATCAAATATTAATCCAAAATATCCGTCTTTGTCCCTCCATAGTCTTAGCATAGGTGAATGCGCCGAAAAGTTCTGCTGTCCACGTCAAAAAACTTTCGTGGAGTCACTTTCTCGATGGCTGTGAGCACAGAGTGTTTGGGCTGATGTCATGTTGAGTAACGGCGCTTGCACACGCTTCCCTTGCTAAAACTCTAGAGTGGCTTGTCTGGTGTCAGATCATGGCTTCTCGGAGACCAGAGAAGAGGAGCTGGACAACTGTTCAATCCTCGTCAGATCCAACTATTCCTAAGACTACGTTCAGACGTTGTCGGGCAGCCATTACGAAGTGTGCCAGCGCCCAATCATGTTAAACAAAACACTGTCCAGGATTCCCACAAATTCACCGTCATGAACTACCCAAGACTCAAACCCGGAACCCCTCGCGTCGCAGACCGGTATACAGTAAAACAAGCTGTGCCCCGGGGGTCAGCCTACGCTCGCATATTGCGCCGCTGCGATGAAGTTATCAACATGTTATTTCGTACATCTTTTGCATTTTCCAGTAATTTTGAGTAATTTTTGCACGTGACTTGGCCAACTACCTAACTGCTGGTTCTAGCGGAGAAGAATGCTTCGTATATTATCGGTACTGTTCGTTTCCGAAACCCGAAGCTATATACAATTCAGAGCAGCTCCGTATTTAGTATGCACAGAGGTCGTTTCCGTTTTACGCCAATACTCAATGTGTTCCCATGATCAAATGTTAAATCCCAAATAAATTTCCTTCAATGAAGGTAAATTTGTAACAGTAAAGCTCCGCCACCCGTTACCTTATGTACGGGTATCCCAGCTGCAACCTTGATGCAACCATATCGCACATACCGGATACCGGATGGAATAACACTATTCATCCATGGGGCCGCGGTGGCGGAGCGGTTAGCCTGCTCGCCTCCCACCATGACGAACTGAGCTCAATCCCCAGCCGGTTAACTCCCGAATTTTTTAATGTGGGAATCGTGCTGGACGATACCGCTGGTCGGTGGATTTTCTCGGGGATCTCCCGTTTCCCCACCCTTTCATTCCGACGCTGCTCTCAAGACCTCGTTGTTAAGAGCCGCCTCAATCTCTTTAATTCTCTCAAACTATTCGTCTATTCTAGCACCTTTAGGCGAGAAAATTCTAAATAACAACACTCATTCTCCACTGACTAAAAAAAATAAAATAGTAAAACCTCATTTTTTTTTTTTTTTTCGTAAGCAGCACGCAAGCTAAGAATTCAAAGCCTAAAGAGGTTTTTTTTTTTCACAGTTGGAAATGCGTAAGCACACATCATGACTTAGCGAGACTCTGATAACGTGTTGTTATGAACGGGGTGACGCGGAGAATGGCTGTGAAGACAGCAGCGGGAATGATCTCTTCACACGTTATTCACACATAATTGTTATTATCTGCCTCATCTATCTGTTTCTCCCACTGCTTGTTCTTGTGGGTAGACAAGCTATGACATGGAGAGCCCAGTTGGTTCACAGTTAATAAATCACTTTTGTAAACAATGTCTTGGAAATATATTACCTAACCAGATTTTCGTATTCAAATGCAAACTTTCACTTGAGTACTTACAGTAATGTAACCAGCAAATTAGAAAATAAGTTAACATATTTTCACAAGTGTAATGTTTAAAATTATTGGCAATGAATTATGTTACATTAAGTTTTGAAATTTAGAATAGTATTTAGTGAAACCGTAAAATAGACATGATGCCAACAATTTTACAGTGCCTCCTTATGAGGGCGTACTTTATATTCATTGTTAATATTTGCAAGTTGGTAAGGGTACGCTGTTAGAAAAAAATTCGTAATGCTGTAGAGAAGTACTTGTAAAATATTATCCAGAAATTTCTGTAAAACTCTACGTTTTATCCACTAACGGATTTCCATAAATGTTGTAGTAATTTACGTTAGTTGACAGAAACTGTCCATAAATTTGCCAGTCAGGTAACATAATTTCCTGTCTAGAAAGTGATATTACCTGGCCGGGGGTGGGGGAATGTTAAATTTTCGTTATGCGAGTGTTTCACGGTGTATTAAAAAGATTTTATTTATAAAAAAGATTAAATATTTTCTAATGTAGAGATATTTGAACATGCATTGAACATATGGTGGATTGCGCCTTTTACCACTTACGCACAACAGTCTTGTGATCGTTTTATCAACAACTTATTTTATCATAGGTACTACATCACGAAATTTTCTGTTTCTGATATTGTTTGAGAGATTGAAGTGTTGCTTATTGTTGGCTCGTGATATTTTTAAATTTTCGAATGATCTAGTTTAAGTGGCAAGAATATCCTAACTGCCGCAGAATGTAGAACTTTTTCATAAAGTGCATTCTGCAATCGAAGCCATACTGAGCATGCGCAGGTTACAGCTCGTAAGGCAGCCATTTTGATGAATACCTATTGGTTAAAGTTATTTGCAATCACATATTTTATACTGTGTGTAAGGCACTGATACTAAATTTAAAATGTTATTCATAAAAAGGTACAACATTTTGGAAATAATTTAATATAGACGTCTATAAATAAATATACACCACTCTAAAAAAAAGCTAGCATCATGCAACCACTTAATACAGAGATGGGCATTGTTGTTGGGACGTCATATTGGATGATAGCAGCATTTGAATAAACAAGGCCTTGAAATTATATTACAAAACTACTCAAACAAATCTCGCCAAATATGGCAAGAAAGTAAAAATATTGTAGGCCACGCAAATGTATGCATATTTATTTAATTAGGCACTTATTTTCAAAATTGTGGTCACACAAATTTTTTATATTTATTTGCTATTTCTACCCCACCACTCGACCAATTCTGACCCAATTTTGTACTCTTAAAGTATATATTAGAAGCATCATATATACCTACACATAGCCACTAGTATCTGCCATTTTGTAAGCTTGAACCACACATATACTGTTAAGTTTTTGTCATATCTCGGGGAACAACTAACCGATTCCTAACAAACTCGGCAAACAAGCAGTACTCTGGCAGCTGATGTAAATGGGCATGTTTTAAGAAGGCTGGACACTTATTTTCAAAATGGGGGTTCTATAGCTGTTAGTAAGCCATATTGTCGCACCTAATTAATTGCAAATAATCTTTGCATGTTGGTAGTAAAAATAAGTATGCATATTACACCATTTTTTAAATAGCATTAAATGAAAATTTAAAATGTTTGTCATGTCTCTGAAGAAAACCAACAGGCTCCCACTAAATATGGCAAACAAGTGGCTTTGCGGCAGGGCATGTAAAATGATATGTTTTAAATTTGGCTATGATAACACTGAGCTTAGTGTGATGTATACACGAAACAATGTAACCGATTTTTACTTAACTTTGTATACTGTATCCATGAAAATCATAGAATATGCCAATACATACAATTCTTGTCCTCTGTTTATGAAGATCGTCAGATGGAAAAAAAAATTAAGTTCATGGAATACCTCGGGGACCAATCAACCGATTCCCACTAACGCAAGTAGTGCAACAATAGGGTGTGTAAACTGGCGTGTTTTAGTTGCACGAGACCTTTTTTTCAAAGGCATTAATATAAATAGTTTAGTTAAATTTGTTACATTGCCAACTTCCGTATTGCATTTCATTGCGCGCTAGTTTATGGTACAAGTTTTTCGGTGTCGAGAGCTGAGTGAGGTAGGTGTATATTACTACTGTTGGATATGTTTCTGGTTTCATCGCTCATGATACTGCTGTCAACATAACATCAGGGCCTACCTGTCATCTAAGCTTTTGAGTACTCTATTAAAAATAATCCCCCCCCCCCCATATAGAGGAAAGTAGGCTTATAAGTTATGTCAGAAACTTCCTATTTTAATTAGGTATAGTTTTACCGCATGCATCCAGTAACTTTACAGGATTCAATTTTCTATGTATATTTCCTTTTTATTCTCCACGAAAACAGCTGCGACAACTCACTGTAAATACATTGCATCACCTTGTGACATATGCGTTTAAAAGTTAACGTTCACCTGAGAAAACTACAACCGCACTCAAAAATCCATATTTTTACTTAATTTTGCAATCATTTATAATTTTCTCTGGAATTGAATATTAAATTTTTTATGTTACTACACCATGTCCCTTGAAGTGCTGCGATTACTTTCATACTTTTTAATCATTTCACTTTCTGTTTCAAGTTCCAATCTTTAATTAATTTAAAGTATTGCGGTTAATGGAGCTAGGACATAATATATTTAAGTTTTACGTGCCTATTAATAAATTTTCATTGGAAAACCAATTAAAATAACTCATTACGAAACATGAGATGCGTTTATGCACCATTTTAAGCTTTACTGGAAAGTCAGATAGATTGCTTCCTGATAGGCTTCCATTCATTATTCACAACGAACACATGTCGTGATAAATAGCAATATGTCTAACTTTTGAATACCTTTGAAACTGTGGTAAATAATTCACTAGAACTTCTAGTGATACCTATGCTCTCTAAGAGAGAACACACATAAAGAAAAGGATCTACAGACTTCTCCATCACGTCTATTATAATAAAATGTTGTCCAATTCTTCAGCTTCCATTGGAAACAATATTGGATGCAGTCATATATGCACGTCTTTTATCAGAATAAGTTAGGGGTAATTGGGCATGAAAGCATTCCTCTGATCTCCAAATATCGTTAAAGTGCGTGCTTGTAAGCACAAATTGATACCATAATAAACACGATTGACAAAATCGGAGCAATGCATTTTCAGAGCCGAAGACCCCACAAAAACCTCACATCAAGCCGTGAACGTTATTGGACCATCTCTTCAGGGGAATTTTTTTACAATTCATGTGTTTTATTTCTACTTCACCATTTCTCTGTGAGTTTGTCATCATCAAATAATTAAAATGTTCTATTCATTTCAATCAAAGACCTATATATGATTCACGTTGCAATGACTATCATCACATCAAGATTAATTAATGCGTGTAAAAATGAATTAAAAATATTGTATATGTAGTGCGCGAGTTTTGTGTACCCACCGTACGTCACACGAAACGCTCAGATGCAGCTGATTGAAGACCAAAATTTCAAATATTTTTGTGCGGGCTGGTTCTTTAATATTGAATTAACATGCGAGATGTGAAAGTCTCTCGTGCAATAAGTGAGAGGGAAACAACACGAGTAATTGTTGTGTTTATACTCCATCTAATGTTGTCACATGTTGAGTAATGAACATGTTTCTCGTAGCATGGAAAATATGTACGTAGCGTGCAAATCAAGCCTTACTTCCATAGTAATTGACAGCATTGTGGATTGTAAAACGTGAGGGGCCATCATTCGCGGAGTGTCGCGGGTTGATAACAGTCATCTGTGCTGCAGAGACGCAGTCACAGTGGTACGTGACAGCCGGCGAACAGTTGTGGGTGTCGTCGCGATTTAACAGGCACTTGTTTAGCGAGTCGCGTTCATTGGTCAGACGAAGGTAGCAGGTGGCTCTTGGGGGAACCCGGAGTCAGACAGAGGAAGATGATTCCAAGCTTATTTCGAAACTAACTTGCGAAACTGGCCTTTCCTACGCCTTCTACTGCACAGTATCCGATATCATACCAACACGTATGACAAAGTATATATGTCTGCACTGTATTTACAGTATTGCAGGTAAAAAAAGGTTCCCTGTTCTACATTATGTTGGATTGCCTCCAGCTTTCATGCAACAATTTATGAGAATATACCCGGTTTCATGGCAGTTCAGCCGATGGAGGTATATGAGAGTTCGCTGGCATCTTTCATGTGCCATACACCCCCTCGTCATTAACTATACATCCTTTATATTAACACAACAACTTTATTATTATTTCCACGTATTAGGCTTGCGGTGCACGTAGGAGTAACGCTCCAACTTCCGTTGCTTTTTATCTCTGGGAGCGCCCAGCGGTATTAATTCGAGGCATGTTTATTTGTTTTGTGTAAATATCCAAACGCAGTGCCTATTACATACTTTTATATAAATGATAAATTTATAACACACATCCTTCCAACAATCTCACTTATTAGTACTAATACAATATTAAAAAACAATCGCTTATTATGACCACCAATAAAATTTACTTGTTTCTAAAACAAAATAAACCGTTGGCACTTACACCTTATTTAAAATCCTAGCTCTTAAATCGTTATTTAGTTGGGTCTTCATGCATTATCCGGGTCATGTCTGATAGCAGTCTGCCATAAGTAGGCAAACCTGTGAGGGATAAATAACGTTTTCGGAGACAACAAAATTTTCAACAATAAAAATAAAATACAAATCCAAGGATTTCAGATCACAAATATATTTATATAACTATTAAAATAATAAGAAATGAACACTGAAGAACGAAAATTAGTCAAAATATTACAGTATAAAATTTCAAATTTATAAATTTACAGTAAAAGTTTATAATAATAAGTTAAATTTTATAAAAAAAAAAATTTATTACTGTAACATTAATAATTTTTAAATAGGTCAGCAACCACATGAAATCATTCATATTTTAAAGCAGATGGATCTGGTAGACTCCAGTGTAAGGACTGGGGGCTGCGGAACTGTGGATCAGCCGCCATCTTGGATCCGCCTTCTTGTTTCCGTTGGCAATCTTGTTTCTGTTAAACATTCTTATTTACGTCCGCTATTTTGTTTTCCCACTTAATGATCTATCATTCCGCCTTGTTTTTTCATGTTCTATCATTCCATCTTGATTTTTCATGCTTTATTATCCCATGCTGTTTTTCATGCTCTATCATTCCATGTTGTTCCTTCATGCTCTAACATTACATATTGTCTCTCTCTGATTCCATCTTGTCTCTTTCCTTTCTCCCCCCAGTTCTCACCATTGTCGCCTNCCTTTCTCCCCCCAGTTCTCACCATTGTCGCCTTCTTCGTCCGCCGTCTACGTTGTTCCCTCGCCGCCCGCTAGCAGCACTGGTGTGTGTCCACCATCTTGTTTGCAGTAGTTACTTCATCGCCTGCTAAGTGCGCTGGTGTGTATCCGCCATATTGTTTGCAATGACACCTTCATCGGCTGCTAGGAGGTGCGAGTGTGTGTCCACACTCTTATTTTTAAAATTTAAGTCATCGAGTGACAACCAGGACCACTGTTGTTTATTTTTTCGCAGAACTCAAAAAATTGCGTGGAGCGGTACGCGATCGAACTACTGCACCTAGTGGTCACAAGCTTGGTTGATATCCTAGCCAGCTGAGCTATCAGGGCATGTTTGCAGCATGGGGTTTCAAATAAGTAATAATGTGTGTGTGGAGGGCGAATAAATATTTAATCGTGATTATTCNTACAGTATAAAATTTCAAATTTATAAATTTACAGTAAAAGTTTATAATAATAAGTTAAATTTTATAAAAAAAAAAATTTATTACTGTAACATTAATAATTTTTAAATAGGTCAGCAACCACATAAAATCATTCATATTTTAAAGCAGATGGATCTGGTAGACTCCAGTGTAAGGACTGGGGGCTGCGGAACTGTGGATCANAAATCATTCATATTTTAAAGCAGATGGATCTGGTAGACTCCAGTGTAAGGACTGGGGGCTGCGGAACTGTGGATCAGCCGCCATCTTGGATCCGCCTTCTTGTTTCCGTTGGCAATCTTGTTTCTGTTAAACATTCTTATTTACGTCCGCTATTTTGTTTTCCCACTTAATGATCTATCATTCCGCCTTGTTTTTTCATGTTCTATCATTCCATCTTGATTTTTCATGCTTTATTATCCCATGCTGTTTTTCATGCTCTATCATTCCATGTTGTTCCTTCATGCTCTAACATTACATATTGTCTCTCTCTGATTCCATCTTGTCTCTTTCNGCTCTATCATTCCATGTTGTTCCTTCATGCTCTAACATTACATATTGTCTCTCTCTGATTCCATCTTGTCTCTTTTCTTTCTCCCCCCAGTTCTCACCATTGTCGCCTTCTTCGTCCGCCGTCTACGTTGTTCCCTCGCCGCCCGCTAGCAGCACTGGTGTGTGTCCACCATCTTGTTTGCAGTAGTTACTTCAGCGCCTGCTAAGTGCGCTGGTGTGTATCCGTCATATTGTTTGCAATGATACCTTCATCGGCTGCTAGGAGGTGCGAGTGTGTGTCCGCAATCTTATTTTTAAAATTTAAGTCATCGAGTGACAACCAGAACCACTGTTGTTTATTGTTTCGCAGAACTCAAAAAATTGCGTGGAACAGTACGCGATTGAACTGCTGCACCTAGTGGTCACAAGCTTGGTTGATATCCTAGCCAGCTGAGCTATCAGGGTATGTTTGCAGCATGGGGTTTCAAATAAGTAATAATGTGTGTGTGGAGGGCGAATAAATATTTAATCGTGATTATTCNATGTTTGCAGCATGGGGTTTCAAATAAGTAATAATGTGTGTGTGGAGGGCGAATAAATATTTAATCGTGATTATTCAAATGCATAGTAATAATTTGTTATATATGTTTTTTCGACTATCCCAGACTTATATAAACCAGCAATATGATTTTTTTTTCAAATAGTCATAGACATGCAGTTATAATTTTTTCATACAGTCATAATTATTTTTAAGTATTTTTTAAAAATATTTTTGTTATAGTTGTAGGTACGATTTTTGAAAGTATTCCTCTTCTTTTTAAGTATTAATTTTAAGTGAATATTTAAAGTATTTTTTTTTTGTATTTTCTTTTCTTTTTAAAAATAAAATAATATTAAATGTACCTTAGAAATAATAGGCATTTTAATTACATTTTTTATTTTTCGTTTTTTATTTATATATTATTTTTTTCTTAAGCACATTAATATTTCTTCTGAAATTTATCTATCCATCCTGCCTCGCCACAAAATTCCCCCTTACCTATGACCCTCCTGGACCTCTGACCCCCCTCTCCAACCAACAAACCAACATTCCCACCCACTCATTCACCACCCCAAACTACTCTTCAAAAAAACTCCTTTCTTTCCCAACCCATATCTATTTTCCCATTGGCTAGTTTGTCAGAGCGAATCAGACAAATCCCCTTCCCCCTCCATTGCACTAATATACCAGCGTATAAAAGGTCTCGACAACCAGTATCCTGCCTGCTGCTGCCGTCTTCGTCACCTTGAAGCATACAGTTTATTTCTCGTCTGCAATTTTCTCATCGCCAGGCAGCAGATGTTTGCGTGCCGTCCCAGTGGGCAGAAAATGATTTCGGCGATCGTCGCGTACGGGAGGCTANCGCCAGGCAGCAGATGTTTGCGTGCCGTCCCAGTGGGCAGAAAATGATTTCGGCGATCGTCGCGTACGGGAGGCTACGGTCACTTGCGCCCCTAGATCCAGATAAGGAACTGGCCTTTCTACTGAAAGAGTTCCTACTGACATACGCACACCATGAAGTTCGGTACTTGTACAAGAGACTTCCAGCCTACCTGCAGCAAGACGAAGATATTCGCGACTACCTGCCCTGCAAGGAGTGCTTCGAAGGCTCCACCACTTCCATTGCAGACACTCCTCATTCCCGCAGTTGGTGCAAGGCGCTACGTCGCAAAGCAGCAGCAGTTATTAATCTACGTAATTTCACGTTGTATTATTGCAGGTCACGTGGCCACTTATTTGATAAACCCTATGTAACAATTTTTAAAAAGAAACCTTTATGACAATTTAAAATTTTTGTGGTATTGAAACTTTTTGAAATTTGATAAACAAATAAAATTATTATTAAACTATAGAAAATATTCTTTACCGAACACAGGCCGTTTAAAGACTTCACCAAGGAACTCCTGGGCTTAGGATAGTAATCATGTTAGAAAACATTTTTAAGTGCAGATGTTATAAACTTAATACGCGGTCTTCGTTGTACGAATCACACGTGCTTAGAGCATTGCCATAAACACTTAGGTATTACAAATGCCATATTTACGCATTTTATCAAGTTATCTAACATTTGGGTTATAATGTTACATGTTCCATAATAATTAAGAGGGGACATTTTACAAATAAATAAATATGTAATTATAGCTGCAGTGCTCCTCTGGCACGTTATATTCAGGTGTAATCCAGTCATTTGCACCAGGTGAACCGACTAATCTAAATAGTCGTGTTTGTGAAAAATGCAATACCATGAAGAAACCACCGTAAAAAAAGTTAACTTTTTAAAAACATTACAAAAAGTATTACAAACAAACGAAAAATATTTCAGAGTAATGAAAACATTACTTACAATTGCTATGTCGTAAGTAATGTAATTATCTGCGTTCTGGTATAAGGGAATGGGGAGTAGGAGTCAGGCGTCGGCCAGCCAACATCATGATCTGTCATTCCAGTTGGTCAGCGGCCATCTTGGATCTTGCTGACCGTGACCTTTACCCATGATCTTGATCTTGATTTGGTGCCTGTGACCTTGAATAACCTTTAAACCAAAGGAATTAAGAAAAATTATAAAATCTAAAAAATTAAAAACTAAATTAAAAAATATCAAAAAAATTATTTAAATATGAACATGTAAAAGGTCCGGGGTTCGATGACAGGTGGATCGACTAAGCTCCCGATACGACCAGCCCTCGCTAGGTCGACCAGTGTCTTCTCGTCAGCCATGTTAGATGTCGGTGACCTTGACCTATAACCTTTACCCCAATAACCTTTAACATTGGAAACCCAAAAAATTTTAAAAAGTTCCAAAAAATACCCGAAAATAAAAAAAATTAAAATAGAAATAAAGAAATTTAAAATAATGACTTTTGAAAGTTTGGACATAACGGGGTCCGGAGCCGAAGCCGACATAATGCTTTTTTATTCCGATCTTTCAGCTGCCATGTTATGATGTCACCCAACCACCATATTGAATTCAAGTGACCTTGACCTGTGACTATGACCCATAACCTAGAACAACCTTGAAACAAAACAATTCAAAAAATTCCCAATAAAATATAAACACATTAAAATTTTTATCAAAAATTCCAAAAATTAAATTTTTTTTTAACTTACATTTTTGGAGGTTTCCGCAGCGCTATGTCCAGTATACGAACTCACCAGGGTAGGGTTTCGGATGCTCACTTTTCGAGGGCAGGACAGTGGTGTCCATATTACTTTAGTAGGCATAGGATATGTCAAATAATAATCCGTATTTATTATTAAATTTTAAAGATTAATTTTTTATTGAAGATCTATTTATTTATTTTTATTTGCACTAAAATTGTACTCAGAGTATTTCGGAAACATGCAAAAAACTGTAATTCAGTTACTTTATTTCCAGTCTCCTCTCTTAAAGTGTAATTATTTATGATATCAGAATATGTAAATTATTTATTTCTCGACTGTTATGTTGTTATAAGTATGCTACTCAGAATTATTTTTTTTAATACATGTATATATGTGACCAATCCAAGGACTTCACACGAGTAGTAACCACCTGCCCAGGTCATGTTATAAACATGGAATGGATCAGCTTCTACTATCACATTTATTGGCATAGTAAGCGTTAATTTAAATACCAAACGTGTTAGGCCCTTGAGACTTGGAATGTACGAGGACGATAAACAGTCGTATCTCTTTTGCTCTTCTTAAACAACAATCCATCAATCTTTCACAATGTTTCAATAAATCCGCACCATAAAAGCACCACACACACCTATCGACACCAATCCACACACGAATCCACAATCCACACACAAATCCACACCAATCCACAAAACAATCCACACATAAATCCACACCAATCCACACCATTCCACACAACAATCCACATAAAACCACACAACAATCCACACTTAAATCCACACCAATTCACAAACTAATGAACACCAATTCACACCAATCTGTTCCTATCCACAACAATCCACATCAATCCACACACCAATCAAAAACCAATCTGCACACCAATCCACACACCCATAGACACCAACCCACACAAATCCACACATAAATCCACACACCAATAGATACCAACCTACACAAATTCATACAACAATCCACACCAATCCATACACCAATACACACACCAACCCATATCAATCTACACACCAATACACACCAATCAAAAGGCCAATCTACATCAGTTCATACACTAATCCACACCAATCCTTTGATCAATCCCTATTCTTCGATCAATCTCAATCCTTCGATAAATTCCAATCCTTCGATCAATCCCAATCCTTCGATCAATCACAATTCTTCGTCAATCACAATCCTTCGAACGATCCTGCTATCAATCTTTCCATTTGTCCCTCACCCATAAGTAAAGAAATTACGTTCGCTCACCAAATGTCTCCAAATTTGTACGTGTCTACAGAATTAATATTTTATGTGCAGTCAACTTTCCATGCAGTTTTATAGTAAAGTATTTATTATCATTCTATATGTAGATATTTGCTCTAAAAATCGACTCCTCATAGTATCGCTTTAAAGTTTCGAGGGAAAAAAGAATGTGACACACAAAAATANATTTGCTCTAAAAATCGACTCCTCATAGTATCGCTTTAAAGTTTCGAGGGAAAAAAGAATGTGACACACAAAAATTAAGCAAATTAATTATTTTCAAATAATCATATATTAGTGTTTTGTAATTAAAATTTTAAAAGAAAGCAGTTCATCACACCATGCGATACATCCCCGATACTTCAGTTTACTAATAATTTAAGACATTCTGTTAATACGGGTGAGATTCCCACATTTATGAAGGTCAATAAAATATCTCAGTATATCACCAAGTTTATTCGGGTCTTCGGGAAATATGTAGCCAGTATTCTCGGCGTCTTCTGCCTTCTTCATGTCGCTTGTTGTAACAAATAGTGTTGGAGGCGTGTGTCAGTGCATTGAGAAAATCGCCATCATTGTCTTACGCACTACCACTGTCTTCATGTTCATTTTCATCAATACTCTCTTCATTGTCATCTTCATTTCCGGTTTTGTATTCTATATAAAATTAGGCTTTTTTTTTGTAGCAGGAGTTGTCTGCTAATCATTATTTAAAGCTGACGAACGTCTATTTTGAAGTTCGTCAACTTCACGCGAAAGTCTTGCAAGTGTGCATTCCACACAAACCGACTCTACTGCACTCATTTCGTCTTTAGCAATAACTTCCTCAAGAAAATCGCCTGTCAAATTGGTACCCATCGATGCAGCAAAAGGTATTGCCGGCAACACTTGCTGACTCCCAGTAGACGAACCCTTGAAATCTATGAATGTTCTTTCAGTGTATCGCCTTGCACAAACTCAATGTCACCAACGTCATAATACTTCATGGTGCGAAAAGGACTGTTCGTACAGGCCATTCTCTCATGCCGACTAGCATTTGTCCATAGGTGAAAACTCAATCGCAGAATCGGCACTGGAAACAAAAAGTTAGCAATGATGCAGGTCGCGGCTCCATGGTCGTTGAGGTGGCAGCTCTTCGTATCTACAATTCATTTTCGTGGCATGAAAAGAGAATACTTCCAAATCGGTGTTCACCTTACAGTGTTAGAACGTCAAATGTCAATTTTTTGCTATATAAATTCAGTCATTTTTACACTAAAGAGCCTAGCTTGTGCCCACAAAAGCCCTTCTACCACAAAATGTATATGTAACAATATGGGAGCACTCTGAGAAAACCCACATACTAGTTCGCCCCAGAATAAAACACACAGACAAGCGGAATGATTGAACGCAGGATCAGTCGAAGGATTGTTATTGATCGAGTGATTGTGGATTTATCAAAGCATTGGTGTGGTTTGGTGGGGATTTGTGTGTGAATTGATGTGTGGACTGGTGTGGATAGGTGCATGGATTGGTGTGTAGATTAGTGTTTATTGATGTAGATTGGTGTGTAGATAGGTGTGTGAATTTATTGGTGTGTGGATTTGTTTGTGGATTGGTTCTCTCATGTAATTTTCTAGCAGATGTTATTTCTACAGTAGCAACTTGCATAACTACTTCACTAGCTACAGTTCTATATATAAATTTCTTAACATATTTCACCAGTGGTAGTTAATAATTTTTGCGCATAAATTCAATCAGACATTTCATATAATACTTTTATGACATTTTTCTTTCAGTTACATCTTCAACAGATTCTTCCAGACATGTTCCTTTCTCAGCTTGAACTCATGCTCCACAAATGATCCCCAAATGACCCTAAATGTCCCCAAAATAACCCTAAATGACCCCTCTTTCTCCGCAAATGACCCCTCATGCTCCACAAATGACGCCTCAATCTCCATTAATTCCTTCTCATACTCCACAAATAACCCTTAATGCTCTGCAAATAACCCTTAAATGACCATCAAATTACCTTAAATGACCCTTCCTGCTCTCCAAATTACTTATCATGCTCTGAAAATGTCCCTAAATGACCCCGAAATGACCCGAAATGACACATACAGCTCTGTAAAAGACCCCTTGCTCCGCAAGTGACCCTAAATGTCCCCTAAATAACCCCCCAATTAACCATAAATGACCTAATTTGCTCTGCAAAAGACCCCTTCTGCTCTGAAAAAGATCCATTCTCCTCTGAAAATGAGCCCTTCTGCTCTACAAATGACCCCTTTTGCTTCGCAAATGACCAATCATATTGTGCAAAAGACCTTTCCTGCTCCAGAAATGACCCCTTCTGCTCCGCAAAGGACACTTTTTGCTCGGCAAAAGACCTCTCCTTATCTGCAAATGACCTCTTCTGCTCTTCAAATGACCCCTCCTGCTCTGCAATTGACCCCCCATGCTCCACAAATCACCCCTTACACAATCCAGGCATCGCATTCATAGTGGTTTGCTGGTTTTTTAATGTTGTAATTCTCTGTGGCCAGGTAGAATTATATCAGTAAGTGCCTATTTGCCATGAAGATTGAGTCAACTTGTTCTCATCTCTAGATGATTAACTGAAGACAGTGTCCAACCCGAACCCTTGGAATCCATTTTTTCTTCTGGCATAACTTGTGTATACTGTCGTCAACAGCGCTTTGTATGGCGTCTACATTTTACACACAGCTACATTTGAAGCACTGAAGGCTGTAGTACAATATTCGTTATCGTGGGACTCTGGATTCGTATAGCAACTGTCCAGTCACATATTGTATTTTACACCACCATATTTTTGCACCTCGTCGACAAGTTAGTTTATCATATAAAGTTTCATTGTTGAATGGTAAANTATTTTACACCACCATATTTTTGCACCTCGTCGACAAGTTAGTTTATCATATAAAGTTTCATTGTTGAATGGTAAAAGCAAACATCTTTCCATGTATTTGACATTCGATTAAACATATTATTTAAGAAGGCCCCTGAATGCAGATGGCTTCAGAAAAACACCACAACCNTGTATTTGACATTCGATTAAACATATTATTTAAGAAGGCCCCTGAATGCAGATGGCTTCAGAAAAACACCACAACATTAGGCTTCGGCTCGAAGCTGACACAGTTTGTGTTGTACAATCAAGTATCGTTCATGGAAGTCGCGGCTCCATGTTCGTTGTGGTCAAAGGCAGGCCTTTGTATTAACAATTCATCTTTGTTGTATGACGAGAGACCCCTTCCAAATCGATGGTTTCAGAACGTCAACTGGCTTTTTCTGGTATAAAATCCATTCTTTTTACAGTAAAGAGTCCGGCTTCTGCTCAAATAAGGCATCATATCATACATTTTAAATGTAAAAAAATGTGAGAGCATTCTGAGAACACCCACATACTTGTTTGCTCCAGAAGAAAACATTCAGATACATACATAGCAATATAAAATATATTTTTTAAATTGTCTTATGTGCACAAATATATAGAACTGAATTTTTATACCACAAAAAACATGTGGCCTCAGGAGCGATCTGCATTAAGGGGCCTTCTTAAAAAATATGTTTGATTGAATATGTCAATTATATCGAAAGATGTTTTCTTGTACCTGTCAAGAATGAAAACTAATATTATAAATCAACTTATCAATGCGGTGGAAAAATACGATGGTGTACAATATATTATGTTACAGGACTGTAGCTATACGAAACCAGAGCCTTGTGATGACAAATATTGTACTAGAGACTTCAAAACCTCTAATTTAGCTGTGTGTATAATGTAGACGCAATAGAAAGCACTGTTGACGATAATATACACAAGTTATGCCAAAAGGAAGAATAAATTCATTCCAAGGGTTTCTGTTGGACCTTGGATCCAGTAAATCATCCAGAGCTGAGAACAAATGGGCTCAATCCCCTTGGGAAATAGGAACTTGCAGATTTTCTTCTGCTAGCTACAGAGAATTACAACATGAAAAACCAGCAAATGAGTACATGATTACAAAGCCTGGATTGTGCGAGAGGTCAGTNGCTACAGAGAATTACAACATGAAAAACCAGCAAATGAGTACATGATTACAAAGCCTGGATTGTGCGAGAGGTCAGTTGTGGAGCATGAGGGCTCATTTGCAGAGCACGAGTTAAAACTGGGCAAATAACTCGTCTGGAAGAAACTGTTGAAGATGTAATTGTGTGGTAATGTAATCAAGCAAATAGATAACATGTCTGGTTGAATGGATGNGTAATGTAATCAAGCAAATAGATAACATGTCTGGTTGAATGGATGCATAAATATGCTCAAATCTCACTGATGAAATATGTTAGTAAGTTTATATATGGAGCAGTAGCTAGTCAAAGTAGATACACAAGTTGCTACTATACAAACAGCATAAGTTTTTTCATGAATATGATGCAAGCCACTTATTATACGAAGTCTAGTATAAAGCTTATCTCTATGGATGTACCGTCTCCCACTGCTGGAATATTACATGGAAAACAGTGTTACCACGGCAAAAAAATCTTCAGCAAAAGCTGACATGCTCAGCAATATGAGAGAACCACTTGTAAGAAGAATCCTTTTCGCGCGATGAAGTATTACGATATTGCAACCATGCAGTTAATGCAAGGCGATACATTGAAGGAACACGTTGACGTCTACAAAGCTTCGTCTATTGGGAGCCAGCAGGTGATGTCGCCAATTTTCGCATGCTACTTCGGTGGGTAATGATTCATCAGGCGATAATGATGAGACAGTTAATGCTAAAGATGGAATGAGTGTAGTAGAGTTGGTTGGTGTGGAATGTCAAATTACAAGATTTTCGCATAAATTTCGGCGAACTTCAAAATATACGGCCGTCAGCTCTAAATACTGATGATGTCCATGCGACTCCTACAAAGTAAAGTAAACTTTATAGTGAGAATGAAACAGGAGGTGAAGACAATCACGAAGACAGCATTGATGATAACGACTATAAAGACACTGTTGATGAAGTATCTGATCAGAAGGATGTTCTCTTGATGTTCCCACACATTTGACCAACAATGTGTGGGAACATCAAGAGAATCATTTGCTGCAACGAGAGAAATGGATATGGCAGATAATGCTGAGAATATAGACTACATGTTTACCGAAGACCGGAATGAACTTGTTGATAGACTCAGATATTTGGTCGCTTTTCAACAAGATGGAGATTTCTCGCACATTAACAATATATCTTCTATCATTAGTAAACTGAAGGATCGGTGTTATATCTGAAGATACTGTTGGCTACTATCTATGATCTGCAAATATCTGAGAAATGTAAACATCTAATGTATGAAAGAATTAGAAAGATACATTGTTTATAATTAGTAAATAAATGAAATTTATGTAAATGCAATAATGTGAGAATAACTTTTTATTCAGACCATTCTGGTTCCCAGAAAGACTTATGAGCAGGAGGAGGACCATTGTATATTCTGTACCATACAAGAAGCCCACTTTTTGACAACTCGGTGAAAGTAGCGCCACTGTTTACATCTGACTACATATCCTTCCGCCATCAGCTGGTCCGTAAAGTGGGGGCTGTATTTTTTATCAACACGCTGTCAGCTAATCCACTTCTTATTGTACTGTAATGCTAAACAAATTTTAAGATATTTTAAGACTGACATCTGTTTAAAAAAATAAGTAGGTTATATAAGTAAAAATATAAAATGTTGCCAATAATTAAGTATTTGCTAACTCTTTTTTAATTTGTCCGAGATAGCGAATTTGGGTTAACATTTGCGAGACGGTCTGTTGTCTCTATTATCACACTTTGGACGTTATAGCTAATATATTCTAGTTGGAAAAATGTGACATGGAATAACATTAGAATTGCTTAAAAACTATTCACGCGTGTCTAACTTTCTACGGAAACAAGGAGTTGGGTTTCGAGAGAACAATATGGCGGATAATTAACGTAGACGAACGATTACCGGCCGAATATATATTACATGTACCCCAAATCGTTGTACATGAAATATATGTAACTTTAAAAATTATACAGAGCTCGCGGGAAAATAAAACAATTTGTATATGCGCGTAAATACGTTATTCTAAACAACAAAACTATAATATGTTTCTGGGTGTAGTTTGGGATATGGATAACAGATAGCGTGGATGGGCGTATTGTAACCGATGGCGCTCGTGTCCGTCGCAAGATGGCAACACATGGTTGGAGAGTGTGTAAACTTGAAAAAGGTTTCGATTTTTTCCTTACAGTTGGATACTGATCGTTTTATTGTGCATCTCATTTTGAAAACATATACATTACTATTTTATCACGAAGTTTCGTTTCTAAAACTAAAAACTGCTGTTTAATGACCACTTAAAATAAAATGTATTAATTAATCTACAAACTCTTTCTTGTCCGCGTATTTTCTGCTTGTCTGATCTGCGCCGGCACTGCTCTCAGAATAGCCAACGTAAAATTAATTTCTGTTCGTTCGTGCATCAGCTGATATAGGATTTTGTAAATGGTGCGTTGTTTGTTTTCAATACGTTACGTTGCCACTCACTGACTGTCAGAATGTGGCCTTCTTATATGAAATGAACCATATGATGTGTTAGTTATATTTCTTACTCGGGCCTATTAAAAATTGGCTTAGTTCTATCAGACGAAGTAATAAATTGGGGATTATTTTTTTAGGAATGTTTCGCAATTGGTTAATTGGCCTGGTCATTCGTATTAGTCGACTTTTTCGATATTGGGTGTCATCGACTATTCATATAGCTGGATGGTATTGTGGGTTGGTCTTGAAAACTGCTCTAGCCATTTTTGCAGGAATTGGTTTTGGCAAAACCCTTTCTTGTGTAGAGTTACGTCTCTTCGGGAACAGTTTGGGGTTCCGTTTAGAGAAAGGAGAGGGGTGGAGAATCGGGAGGGGGTTGGGGGG